>SEYY01006931.1:0-20000 GCA_009176605.1 Armadillidium nasatum | reverse complement strand
TAAATTCAAAATCGAGCTTCCACTGACTTAGCATACTTTTGTAGACTGTCTTTCGCAGCACCCGGCGCTTGATTTTATGCATGTATTTTCCCAATTCAAATCTGCTTTATATATGTATGGCTAGATATTCGACCTTTTTTTAAAAAAGAAAAAATGTTTCCCCCTCAAAAAAACGACAAACTCTACTGGTAAAGTCTGGAACACACTCTCATCATCTACTTTTCCAATTTTCTTTGACTTACACATCTTCAAACTCCGTGTATTAGGACTCGTCGACCTTTAATTTGATTTGAACCTCTATAGTTTTTCCATCTCTAGTGGAAATCGGTAGGCCTATAGTTTTTACCCACTGGAGGAGAAAATTAATATAATTGAAGTAAAACATTGCTTTAATTTTCAATTAGGTGAGAAGATTCGTTTCAAAGTAATTGAAGAAAAATTTACAGATACGACGCCTTCTAACCCGAATGAAAAAAAGAAGGAAGAAGAAAAACCTCAAAATGTCGCACCATATGTAATTTACGTAAGTTTTTACTGTTATTTATATATTCTTTAAAAACTTTTTATCTTATTTTTTGGTAGTCATCATTTACTGAAAGTGATAAATTTTAAAGTGCATAAATTTAATAATTGAACAAATAGTGTGGTAGGCAGTATTTCTGCAAGGAACATCGGCTCATTATCTCTATTTAGTATAGAATTTTTGCTTGCTGTAAGTGAAATTTATTGATACTGACAAATATCAAAGATGAATTTAATCGAATACCCAAGAGCAATTTCCAGACATAAAACTATAACTAATAGCGTGTGTTAGTGCGAATATAAAAATGTTTTGTTTAGTTAATGGGATTCCTGATTTCCCTCTTAATAAAAATAGGTGTATCTCAATTTGTATAATAAAGAAAAAGTAATTTTTAGAAACAGAAAAAAATTCTTTTTTTACTTTTCTTTCCCGACAGTTAAATAGCCTTCTTATTACAATTTTACATTAAAATAGATCCTCTCTAATAAAGGAAGAATATTTGGTGTTTTGAATTATTAAGTGTTGTGTGATGGAAAGAAATTAGATAGGTTATAATGAATGTGGTGTGTTCAGTCAGTACAAGGGCGCAAGAAGCACTTCTATCGTAGAAGGAAATTAAGAGAGATTCCACTTTCATACATTAGAGCTAACCATTCAGTCAGATTGCTATAGCTTTACAAAAAGAAAATTTAACATGGATGTATCATTTAATATCAGCATCTGCTGCATCATCAGTCACGAAAAGGAACAAAGAAGATAAAAAGGGAAAAGACTTAGTAATATACCAGGTACATCTGTTCTGTCATGTGTGACTTGCTACGTACTCCTCATGAGGAATCAACCCTACATCTACTACCTTCCGCCAAACGTTAAGCATGTACTTACTTTCAGTACTTTATTTCTCCTTCCATTCAACTGCAACCGGAAGGTCTATATTGCTGACAAGTTTTACACACACCTATTTCCAGATAGATATTATAGATAGTAAATAAATGACAAATATTGTTGATTGTTAAGAATATTACACACAATCCATCAGAAATGATTTATGAGAAGAGACAGATTTGAAAATTTTTATAAGCTTCATTTCTTTAGTGGTCTTAAAAATAATTTCGAGATCCAAGGAAAACAAATGTTTTCACGAAAATTTACAGAATTACCTATGGCAAAATTTTCAAACATTAGATTTGCCAATGAATGCGGAGTCATCAAAATCTTCAGAACTTCTTTCTGATGAAAGAAAGAAAATGGGCAATTGATGTGGAACAGGAATATTAAAAATTTACTAGGAACTAGTTGGAGTAATTCTTTTTAAATTACTTTTTCATTAAATACTTTTGTCACCACGAGTAAAGACGTATTCATGGAGGCGCATTAAAGGAAATAAGAGAGGATAGAAACACACCCACGCTCAACCTAACATACACTTCTTGTGTCGGTTCAGACGCAAGCTTTTAAGTGAGGAAGAACAGATGTTGCTGGAAAATAAGATACCACAGCGATGGAATGCTTGAGATCAACTATCGAGTATCTGTAATTGGAAAGGGATACTTACACGTTACATCCCATAGATAAATGTTAAAGGAGTTAGAAGGTAGAGGACAGTTGTAATTATCTTAGTCATAGATATACCCATTTCAAAAGTTTGGTGTAAATGGAGCCCACCACCAAAGTATGAAAACAGAACTCCATACAAGAGTGGATAAGACAACTGTAAGTCGTCTCAGTAACCACAGTTATATGCAGTTTCCAAGACAACATTGTTGATGTTGAAACCAAATATTTGTTGTCAACAGGTTAGATGGTAGAATCAAAAAAAAAAAAAAAAAGCAAGTTGGGAGACGAATTTAACAGGGAGATATGCAGTTGTTGTTTTTAAAAAATTTGAAGCTGGTGCGTTTCCAACTGTAAGGATATGTGATCGTGTTAAGGCAAAGAGTTGAACGAAGCCAGTTGCCAGCTCAGAAATACACATTTTAAAACGGGGATTCGGAGAGGGATGCATCCGTTTGCCTTTCTAATGCTCAAACATACTAGCTTTCCATGCATCCGATATGAAACTTTAAGTAACGATAGAAGATACCTGAGAGAAAGAGTAAGAAAGGGAGTGCCAGAGTCATCCATGGAGGTGGAATACAAAATTTAAAACAGATTAATCCTTTTTAGCAAAGGAATTAAAGCAAGCTACAGAACTGTCAGAACGAATAAGAGTAAGAAAAGATTTACAGAAGCTGTTTTAAGGCAGGATGATGCTGCAGGGGAGAAAGAATTAAAAGCTATAAGATTATTTTCAGAGTTATCAATAGGAGAGGTTATTTTGTATTTATATTAAGAAGTACTAACCGCGAAGCATAAATCATGTGTGTTCAAGAACTGGTTTTGATTATCCGGGATGTCCGTTGGTTTCCGAATCATTGAGGATACTGTATGATTTGGCTTCCTTCCTACCTGTATCGGTATGAAAGGAGCTCAAGCAGTCAGTGTGATGTACGTTGAAATCCGTAACTTAGAAAGTCTCAATATTTGAACGGAAAATGTAACAATCTCGTGTGTAGTAGTTGGATATTTAAAAAAAAAAATGGTATATTTGTTCTTTTAGGAGAATGGAAACAGATACACAATATTACTGTAATTTTGATCACTTTCCTTTAGTCCAGGAGGAGTCCTTAGTGTTGTAACCGAGCCCATCCAGTATCTTGGTATGCAGCGACTTTTGTACATTCACTTAAAAAAATGTATTTTAGTTGTTTGGAGACAGATTTTAAGACATTGAACTTCAAAGCTGAGATTCTAGATTATAGAGTCGTATTACAAGAGTGTTAATGGTAGTATAGGCACAGACTCCACTCTTTATGGGAAAATATTAAAAGTTAAATATATTGAGATTATTAGAGAACGTTTCTGTGAACAACTTAGTCTCAGACAGTAGCAATAGGTTAGGATCATGGGTTTTGGGAAAATGTATAGAAAATCCATGTCCAGGCCTATCCCTAACCTGATCCAAATGATTAGAATATAAGTTATTTCTTTATCATTGTTACGAATTCTTGTGTAAAGAAATCACTTTTTAAGGTTATTAATTGATGATTTTTCCAAATCTGCACATAACTATTTTTATTAGCTCTTACGCTACACAAGATTGACTATTTCCGTTTAACCTCATTATAAAGAATCAATATTTAGCTTAGTTAGAGATCCGATTCAATTATCCAGTCCTTAAACCCTTTAATTCAGTTCTCATATTGTATCTTTACAGTTGGGTAATGTTTTGTACTGGATATCTAGTAAAGCTTGATAATTTATTCCTGTTTAATTTTTTTCAGGGTTCCATTGTTGATGATGGGCTTGGGATGGTATCTTGGTGGACCACTCCAGAAGAAACAGAGGAAATGGCTGAGGAGATGGATGCTTCAGAGTCATGACCCTGGCTAAATTTTAACTTTTAATAGTATAACCAAAGACTATTTAACTTCGTAAATATTATTTCTATTCTTAAACTATGCTCCATAAGTTTCCCACTCTTCTACAGTTTTTATTTGTTAAGGTAAATAATTAACTTGTGAATATTTTAAAGTTGAAGTTTCTTAAGATTTTTAAAAGTGTTAAAATATATTGCTGTGATATTCGTTATAAGAATAGTTTGTCTAAACTTTAGGAATCTGTGAATAAAATATCAGTTTCAATTTTTTATTTATAAATTTTTTTTTTTTTTTTTTTGTTTTTTTTAATAGAAAATTTCTTAATATACTTATTCACTTATTTACTAACTGAAACTTGTAGGGGTTAGGTGATAGGTTTGTTTTATTTTACTAGGTGTGTTTTATTTTACTTATTTTTCTTAATAAAAATATTTATTTGTTAATTTCAGAAAAGATTCTTTTGTTAACTTATACTCTTATACCTGTGGTATTATTGATGAAGTTTCTTTATAACCTGAAATTATATTGAAGGTTGTTGATTATTTATACCCATATTGGATTTAGAAACTGAAGATTAATCTTATCCTCAAAAAACTTACCTGTGATATCTAGAAATACGGAATATAAGCCTTGTTACATCATCAAGGTATGGGCATATTAATTGTATAAAGTATTGTTGTATTGAATGCATAAAAGAAGAAAAGCAATAATGGGAATGTTTTATTTTAGGCTTTTAACATTGGGATTTCATCAAGTTACCCAAAATCGTGAAACAGGGAAAGTGAAGTGATTGGCCCATAGATCATCTTGCAAATTTTACCAATAAATAGTATTAATACAGTTATTGGTCTGGTTAAAGAAATTAACAATAATAGGTTGGTAATGAAATTCATTAATGAAATTGTAAATAGTAATTCTCGGTAGGACTGTGGAATAATCCATAATAATCCAAAAATTATTTATCTTATTATTTGTAAGTTCATTTTTTTTTAAGGTTTTGAGTAATTTCTATAATTATTAAATAATAATAATCTATAAGAATGTTAATATTCATAAGCTTCATAAATGTTTTGATTTCGGAATTTTGTTTTATTGCTCGTAACATGAGTGGTCCCTGAAATTGAATCTTACCGTTAGAAACTATTGGATGTGTTGATCTCAATAATTATATATAAAAAGAAAAGAAATACAACCAATAAGACTTTTCAATAGTACTTGAGCTTATATTTACCTTCTATCTGGATCTCCTCCCTACAACTGTTTTCCAACTTGATAGTATATTTCTTTCTAATTCTTCTTCCTACATCGTCGATCTTTTCTATCAGATACCTGTTTACTCCTCATACTTTTCTCACCCTCCTTTACATAGAAGAGTTTTATTGGCGCCCGAACAGGGACCACTCGTGTTGCGAAGCGTTGAATCAGTTTTTGAGAGAGCAGTTTTGAATTAATTAATTGTAATCACTCCAATGGGAAAGTTATTTTAGGTAGGATAGGATGTTTAATTCTTTGTTTTAGTCTTGTTGCAGATCCTGAAGTGGTTGGGGGTTGAATTGAAAGAAACCAGTGGAATCTTTCTCAACCGAAGTCAGATAAGTTGTTTAAATAGATTGTTGTAATGTAAAATGGACCCTAAAAATCAATTATCCTTAAGTGCATATTTAGCTTCGGTAGAATCTCCCAATAAAATATCCCCTATCACTTGCCAAACGACAGTACCCGTAATACCTACCGGAGCAGTTTGTAGTATTATCAGTAACTTAGAAAGACGAATGTCCGAATTGGCTTCGAAAATGGATGATGGCCCTAAAAGGGAGGATTCTTTATTAGATTTGGATGAACCTGAATCTCCTCCAATTACTGATGCCCCTGTTTTTTCTTCTTCCTTTACATTGCCTTTTGAACATAAAGAAACTCCACCTCTTTTTGCTCATACTACTCTTGTTAACACCATACAGGGTTCTATTCCTTCGGTGATGGGTCTTGCTCCTTCGGTCTCTGGAATGGTCACTGGGGTACGGTTGACTGGTATTGGGGAACTTAACCGGGGTATTGGGGTAATTAGTAATCCCTCGGTAAGTAGTACTAATTTCAGTGTAAGTAGTAGTAGTCCTGTAATGGGTAATGTAAATGTACCTGTAGGCAATAATACCGATAATATTGAACTATCATTAATGAAACAACAGCTGTCTCTGTTAACAGAGGCAGTTGGAATGTTGGCAGACTTGGTCAAAAATTCCCAAAAACCTAAAGTTGTAGCTCCTTCTAAATTTCAGTATGAACTTGAGCACGATTTACCTAGATTTTTTGTGCAATTTGAACAATTTTGTAGTATTAATTACCCTGGTGCGCATGATCAATGGTGTAGGTTGTTAGAAAAATATTTAGAGGGAAGTTTTTTGAAGTTATATACTGTTGTCATTAAAACTGTAGAAAACTACTGGGAAGTAAAAACTACTTTATTAAAATGGTTTACAAATGAGGAACGGAGAAAAAACGAAAATAGGTTGCATGATTTTATGTCTGCTCATAGATTATCGGGTGAAAGCATTAATATGTTTGCATTAAGGTTAGAACACTTAGCAGGAAAGGCTTATCCCGGAGTAAATATGAGGGATCATGACGCTCTTAGAACTGCTTTCCTTTTAAATTTGCCTAAGAACGTGGAACATAAATTGAAAGAATATATCATTCAAAATGAAGGTTACAAGTGGAACTCGTGTCCCTTGGGAAAGATTAGTTACACTCGCAGATTGTTATGACTATGATCGCAGAAATTATAATGTAAATAATAGTAATGTAGAACGAATTCTTGGTAATAGTGAGAAATCAAGCTTGATTAATAATGGAATGGATAAAACAGAAGTAATTGAAATTGATACTGTTAATGTTAAACCCAGTTGGAGCGATATTGTTAGAAGAAATCAAAATCAACCTCCTTACGAAGAACAGTTTCACCAATTATAGATCCTCCAAGGATGATGATAGCGACTTTAAAAACTCTCAAAAATGCGAGTATTGTGGGAAAGATGGACATGTTATGAGAGATTGTTATAAATTCTTGGGGATTTGTTCTTATTGTAAACAAAAGGGTCATATTAGAAGTGATTGTCGAGCTACAAAAGCAACTATTCAAATATTAATACTAAACTTAAAGTGTCCCTTTTGTCAGGGCCCTCATTTAGGTATGAATTGCCAAAACGATAAGCAAAATCCCAGTTCTTATCTTACATCAGATACCAAAACCCTCACTTTCACAAATTCTCAGAAAAACCCAGAAAACGACATCACCTTCAATAAAAACGCTAAAGGAGCAATTCCTAAGCATAAGATTATAGAGAATTGTCAACTTTGTGGGGGATCGCATAATGAAGGAAGTTGTTTTGGTGACAATTTAAACTAATAAACTCCACAGCTTTGAGCCACACTGTGGAGCCACATAACCTTACACAGAATGGGATGGCTCGGACTGATACATTCGTTATTAATCAAGACAAAACCATAGAGAAAATGCACTCTTCAAAGCCCATTGAAATTGTTGATATAAATCTTTGTCAGGCAGATATTGAGCCTTTAATTATTAATTTAGCTTTAAAAGACAGTGAAAAAGGGTTTTATGATTGTATGATTGATACGGGGGCTGGGATAAGTTTGGTTAGTTCAGCGGTATTTCCTGTTCGTTCCGATTTACAACTGTTACCATCCCTTGATGTAAAAGCCATAAGTGGGTTTGGGAATGGTGCACGAATAAAGATTGAATCATATATTGAATGCCCATTGATTTTTAATAATGGTTTTAGAACCAAACCAGTGCAATTATATGTGGTCCCATTACAATTTATGGATCATCATATTGTTTTGGGAGCTACATCATTGAGAGAAAATGGGTTAATACCCGATTTAACTAATAGGGAATTAATTCACCGAAATCTGGATAATTTTACAATAATTTCTAACGACATCAGTCGTGATATACCCTTTTACAATTGTGTAACCGCATATTCTATAGTTGTTCCTCCTCACCATTGTAAATTAATACCTATAGAAATTCCTAAAAATGATATTAATATTTGTAATACTATTGTAGAATTTCAGGGAAAAGAGCATAAGTGTTTGGAGTTCTTAGCAGGTATTGTAAATGGTTTGGAGGAGAGACCCAGAATAGCTTTATTTAATTTTTCTGATAGAGAGCAGTTTTTACGGAAACAGACTGTTATTGGCAAAATTACTTCAATAACCCCAGAGCGAATAGCTTCAATTACAGTTCCTAGTGTAGATATTAATAGTATTAACCCCGAATTTGAATGGACAGTTGAAAAAATCACCTCTGAATTTCAGTTTACAGACATTCCCTTGAATGATCAACAAAAAGAGAGTTTAATCCAGGTTTTATTATCCCATAGTGTCGTACTTAGTAAAGGAGATAATGATGTTGGACTCGCTAATAACATTACACATTCAATAGAATTGGAAACTAATAGACCGGTACGAGTTCCTGTTCGAAGGTTTCAGGGTCCATTGTTGCGAGAGATTGAGAAAGAATGTGAGGCCTTGTTAGAGCACAACATCATCCGACCCAGCAAATCCCCCTTTTCAGCCCCTGTAGTTCCGGTCAGGAAACCCGACGGTTCACTTCGCCTTTGTATTGACTATCGTAAACTCAATGACGTCACCAAAACTGACTCATTTCCCCTTCCGAATTTAATAGACATGATTTATAACATGTATGGACAGACATATTTCACGACAATAGACTTGGTTAAAGGTTACTACCAAATAGCCATGGACCCAGACAGTATCGAACAAACTGCTTTTTCCACACCCTTAGCTCAATATGAATATCTCAAAATGCCCTTTGGGGTGAAAAACGGACCTGCGACTTTTCAAAGGGGGATGATGTTGGCTTTGGCAGGGTTACCTTGGTCCAAGGTAATGGTTTACCTGGACGATATTATTATATTGGGACAGACTTTTGAGGATCATATCCAGACACTGGACCAAGTACTAAAAGCTTTGGAAGTTAATGGATACAAACTTAAGCCCTCAAAAACAAAATTATGTCGGACATGAGGTGGATTTCCTTGGGCATAAAATCTCAGACCAGGGAATAATGCCTCTAGAGAAGAATCTTAGTGGTGTTTTAAATTTTCCTATACCTACCTCTATTAAACAGTTACGGCAATTCCTAGGCATGGTTAATTTCTATAGACGACATATCCCAAACTGTTCATTAATAGCCAAACCGTTATCATCCCAAACAGGTTGTAAAACAATTAATTGGACACCTGAGTGTCAAGTTGCGTTTGACCAACTGAAAGCTGAATTAATTAGTCCACAACTTTTAGGTTTTCCTAATTACAGTCCAGAGGCTTCACCTCTGGAACTACATGTTGACGCATCAAATCTAGGTGCAGGTGCGTGCCTCTCGCAAAAGCAAAATAATATCCCCAGGCCAATAGCATATATTTCCACCACATTTAATGGGGCACAAAGAAGGTATAGTACAATTGATAAGGAGTTGGCGGCATTGAGGTGGGCGGTAAAATCTTTAAAGGCTTTCTTACGTGGAATTAAATTTATAATATACACTGATCATATGCCCCTTGTATACTTGCAAAATATGAGTCTGGTAGATGGTAGATTGGCCCGTACCATGGAAGAATTAAATGAATTTGAATTTGAAATTAGACATATTACTGGTAAAAACAATATTATCGCTGATGCGCTTTCCCGATCACCAAGTTTGAATGTTTTGGAAAACTGTTCACCAGAAAATATTAATAACAATAACAATTACATCCCTAAGGGATTTGAATTAATTGAAATACCAGGTGGAGGTGACGCACTATTTAAATGTTTCTCATTTTTTTTATATGGATTCATTACAAATTACCACGAAATACGAACTTTGGTGGTAGATGACTTATTAAAAAATTTATGTAAGTATAAGTTACATGATAAGAATATCCGAAAAAAATTGCGATTGATGAGATTGGCAGGACAGGTACCTATCCCTGAAATAATAGAATCTTTTAGTCAACTGTACAAAGTAAAGGTAGCAGTATATTTCAATGACAATAATCCCCTTGTTTATGGAAATCAGTTTTCGGGAAAGGTTTGCTCATTGCTGTGTTTGGGTGGGATTCATTATAATTATTTGTCACCTGTTGTTAATGACCAGGGCCCGGGCACTAGCGTGAATAATGTAGTCAAAATTAATATAATTCATACGTATGATAATCAGGATAAAGTGATAGATTCAGAAATAAATGAAATAGACATTCTTGAAGATCAAAAGAATTGTAAAATCATAGTTTCTTTAATTCATGCTATAAATAACAACGTCCCCGTAAATAGTTGGCCTAAGAAAATTTCTATATTTAAAAGGCATAAAAATAATTTAGTTGTTAATAATAATATATTATATTATCAAACCATGAATAATAGGGTGTTGTTCGTCATTTCAATGGATTTTTTAATTACTATCACATTAAACTTACACACCAGTTGTGCTCATGTGGGCAGAAATAAATTATTAGCTTTAATCTATAAACAATTTTGGCATCCCAGAGTTAATCAGTTAGTTTCTGATATTGTTAAATGTTGCCCTATATGCCAAAAGTTAAAAACTTATTCCTCCAATATTACCCCGCCTATGATAAAAATTGTTGCCAAACATCCTTTTGATCTTCTTGCAATGGATTTGATTCAGTTTCCTGTTACTGCTACCGGAAATAAATATTGCATAGTATTAATAGACCATTTTTCGAAATGGGTGTTTGTCATGCCAATTAAAAATAAACAAAGTTGTACAGTTGCTACAGCATTTAAAAATCATATGTTACCTTTCTTACTTCGGGTACCGATTCGGTTACTCACCGACAATGGTGCTGAATTCATATCCTCCGAATTTACCTCAGTTTTGAATGAATTTAATATAACTCATGTTAAAACCTCACCCCTTACATCCAGCTAGTAATGGAATATGTGAACGATTTAATCGTAGTCTAATACAAATGTTAAAAATATTAGTGAAAGAAAGACCCCTTGACTGGGACCACCATATTGCCTCTGCCGTATTAATATATAACAACACCCGACACAGTTCCCTAAACATGTCACCATCTGATTTTTTATTACACCAGGCACATACCTCCCATACTACAACTTTTCCACAATATTGGTGTGAAGGGAAGTCTAAATTTCAGACCGTTTAAAATGGGTCAGAAGGTTGCTCGCAGGGTTTTCCATAAAGGTCATCAAACATTAAATAAATTCAAGGCCAGATGGGAGGGACCCTATAAGATCACTCATATTAACAAAAATGATCTTACCTATGTAATAACCCGTTTAAATGCCCCGGGTAATCACGAGGAAAGGATTCATTTTAGTCATCTCAGAAAGTGGGTTGATGTTCCCGCTTATTTATTCCGGAATGCTATATTTCGGAATTATTTTTTTAGTGATGAAGTAGTATTGGATCGGGAGGTTGCTGAAGTGGAGTCAGTGGAAGACGTTAATGCTGTTGGAAACGATATTAGGGATAACACAAACCCATATCAAATAAAGGACCATATTAATGTTAGTTCAGGGGATGGGGGGGATTCGGAAGAACAGGATTTTTTTGGGTTTGAGAGATCTCCATTAAATATTAATGTATATAGTAAATTACCTAATCTTCTAGAGAAACTTAAAGACCTTAAAGAAACTGTAGGGCTTGTTGAAAATAGGGGTAGTGGAATTGAGGAAGAAACGGATAATGCATGATAAGATGAACAAAAGTAGTAAAACTGTGGTATTCTCTGGGATAGAAACATTTTCTTTTTCAGGATTTTCTTCTAATGAATTACTTAGTAATACCTTAGATCTTAACCGAAATAGGTTTAGTACTCCTATTAGTAATATTATAACTCGTTCAAGTAATTCATCGAGTTCTGATTCTATAATTGTCACTACCGCTCCCTCGGACCGTTATCACAAGAACTTATTGGAAAGTTATAATGACTTTTCTTTTTTAGACGATTATTATAACCCACTGCCTGTAGATAATGCTATAGTTCAATGGCATCCTGTAGACATACCTGGGGGTTCCTTTTTGGTTCACACTTTTCAGGACATTTTACCGGAAATGAATCAGCATAATAATTCTCAAAGTTCTCCTCTCTTTCAATCTAATGACTCTTGTTTTTCTGGTACTGAAGTGTTGGAGGAGATTCCACAATTTTCCGATTTACTCAGTGTAGATAATCAAATAATTACTTATGACAGCAATGAATCTAGTCAGTCGAATGGCTCGGTTGAGGGAGAGTTCATTGAGGATGAATTGGAAAAGACTTGTATGAGTTGGGAAAATACCAATAACATAATAAAAAATAAGAATGCAAGTAATGTAGACAATCGACGTCCGCATACTCGATCACGGGGGCCTGTTAAGGATTTGCCACATGTATTAACCAAGGCAATATAGATTACCATTAGCTAGGTATATAAAATAATTGGTTCATTAATGAAAGTCAATTAATTGAAAAAATTGTAGATTTCAGACACCATGGCTTTGCTCGTTATTGGCGACAGTGAAGTTGATATGTTTGAGAGACATCATGATTTATTACGAGAAGAATGGAACGTGGATGTTCGAGCAAGTTGTAGATCTGGTAGAACATTATTGACATGTGAAGAAGTTTTACACCAATGGATGACGGAAGATACCCGAGTTGTGCTCATTTGGGCCTTGACGTGCATGGCTTGGGAAATGAGGCCATTACATTCTCAAAGGCCTTATACTAGAATAGTAGAACCAAAACTGGATATGGATTTGTCAGTAGTGGGCCCAATCATGACGAATTTAGTTAATATCGCTAAGAGGGTCAACTCAAACTGTCAAGTTTTTTTAGTAATTCCAACTATAAAGGACTTATATACTTTTAATCAAAAGAAAATAATTAGGAAACATGGCATGGTGGATAAAGACATGTTGTTAAATCATCCGTATTTAAATCCACATGCCATGAGAAATCACAGTATAAAAGTATATGAACAAGTTTGGGAAGATTGCTACTGATGAATTTTCTTGGCCTCATAAAAAATTCTTGAAGGCTAATCATGCCATTAATAGGTATTACAGTATGACTGGAAACAGACGTTCTGAGAATTATGTTCCTCTACACACCAGATACTTAAGGAAAGAAACAGAAATCCTTGGACTCCAAGAAATTATGACTGATGGGTTTGCATGGTAATCGAGAATTCTTAAAGTGGTTCATTAAAGGCCACGATGCATTAATTCGAGGGGCATTACAAATTGTCCCAAATCCCGGGGTTTCATTAGAAAGAACCCAAGACATTTATATCCCTCGGGAAAGGGAAGAAGATCAAATAGATAATAGACCGGAAGAAATTCCAATTGTAATCACGAATCCATCCAGAACATCAATTGATCCGGGATACTACATAAACCTATGAGGTTCAACCACAAGAAGGAATATCAGGTCAAATAAATCCAAACCTGGTAGCTTCCTTGGCTGAACGAAGGGTTTATGTCATCATGCAAAATGCTATTCGAGATATTGCCCCTCCAAACCCTTCAGTACAAGATTACCTTGACGCTATTAATAGCATGTCAACCATCCTGGAAGCGGAAAAAGCGAGACTTATTAATAATTATTATTATTAAATATTAATATTAATGTATTTACGAGTGTACAATAATAAAGTATCCTTTTTTTTTTCTTTTGGGGGAGATTATAGGCTTAATGGGGAGGAATGTAGGGGTTAGGTGATAGGTTTGTTTTATTTTACTAGGTGTGTTTTATTTTACTTATTTTTCTTAATAAAAATATTTATTTGTTAATTTCAGAAAAGATTCTTTTGTTAACTTATACTCTTATACCTGTGGTATTATTGATGAAGTTTTTTTTATAACCTGAAATTATATTGAAGGTTGTTGATTATTTATACCCATATTGGATTTAGAAACTGAAGATTAATCTTATCCTCAAAAACTTACCTGTGATATCTAGAAATACGGAATATAAGCCTTGTTACATCATCAAGGTATGGGCATATTAATTGTATAAAGTATTGTTGTATTGAATGCATAAAAGAAGAAAAGCAATAATGGGAATGTTTTATTTTAGGCTTTTAACATTGGGATTTCATCAAGTTACCCAAAATCGTAAACAGGGAAAGTGAAGTGATTGGCCCATAGATCATCTTGCAAATTTTACCAATAAATAGTATTAATACAGTTATTGGTCTGGTTAAAGAAATTAACAACAATAGGTTGGTAATGAATAATTCATTAATGAAATTGTAAATAGTAATTCTCGGTAGGACTGTGGAATAATCCATAATAATCCAAAAATTATTTATCTTATTATTTGTAAGTTCATTTTTTTTCTAAGGTTTTGAGTAATTTCTATAATTATTAAATAATAATAATCTATAAGAATGTTAATATTCATAAGCTTCATAAATGTTTTGATTTCGGAATTTTGTTTTATTGCTCGTAACATGAGTGGTCCCTGAAATTGAATCTTACCGTTAGAAACTATTGGATGTGTTGATCTCAATAATTATATATAAAAAGAAAAGAAATACAACCAATAAGACTTTTCAATAGTACTTGAGCTTATATTTACCTTCTATCTGGATCTCCTCCCTACAACTGTTTTCCAACTTGATAGTATATTTCTTTCTAATTCTTCTTCCTACATCGTCGATCTTTTCTATCAGATACCTGTTTACTCCTCATACTTTTCTCACCCTCCTTTACAACGTATATGTTGTGAATTAAAAATCATCTTTAAAATCAGACAACAAAAACAGTAACAATAACGAAATTAGGATACCAATAAAATAATCAAAACACTGCATCCTGAGGAAGCAAGGAAAATAACGTTTTTAAAAAAGTCGTGACCACTAAGAGCACCGAAAACAGTCAACAAAGAAAAATTTTAGTTGAATGGTGACGAAGGTGCTTAAATTCTTCTAAAGTGTTAATAAGTACGCAATTCATACGTGATAGCAGAGTCCTTCCACTCGTAATTATGGGCAATGAAGTTAAATAACATTGCGAAGCTGCTGAAAGGCCTCTGCCAAGTAATTTACGCCAATTCAAGTAATCCAATTGATAATGAGAGTAAAAGAAACATTTGTCACATTAAAAGTAAGTAAAACGGAATAAAGGTGTAATGAACAGAACTAGCGAATTCCCCCCACCGCAATAGCCTAGGCAAGTTTTTACAACTATAATCATGAATAATCTTAAGGGAAAGATATATGGATAGTTCTTTCCTAGGATCAGTTTCAACAAACAACCCGAACCTGTTGAAATTCTTAATATATCTCCCCCCGACAATTTCCTGGTTAATAAAATAAAAATGACTGTTTAAAAAACTGCTAAACCAGGAAAAACTATTTCAGCCGACGGCATTGAAGAATTATCACTAGACAGCACGTTTCAAATCTTTGTATCTTACCGACATAAGCTATTCCACTAAGTCGGTGACGCCGAATACATATCTGATAATCACATCCACATTTGTTTAATCCAAGCTTCTAGCCATTTTCCCCATTTGCCACCGCGGTTGCTATTGCGTAAGCAGACTATTAATTATGCTTTAATAAATTCACCGGTGGAATTCCTATGTTTGCTCCAAGCCGTCCACCCAAAGCTGGGAGCAATTAAGTTGTTGCAATAGGAAGATACATTATGAAGGAAACCTATGCTGATGTCTCTTCCTTCGACGACTGCGGAATTAAGAGCTCTATTTGATAAAATAAAGAGTTATGGCCCATCATATTAAAAGTTGAAATTCACTCAATATCCGCTCTCCATAACCATGTTTTTTTGGTACTATTTTAAGATTAATAGGAATCAGAAATTAAATCGAAGAGAAAATTGCTTTTTAAGCGGCTTCCTTCAGCCTATTTTTTCAGGAGATTTCGGCATATTTGCAACCAATTCACGGTAATTTTCATTTCTATGGTCCCCAATATAATTTTTATATACGTCAACAGATGCTTGTGTCCTTAGTTCGATCTCATTTAGTCTAGAAAGAGAAATGACGTATCGCATATAACGATATAAGATCTGTGATCCAGTGAAAACTTCAGCTTCATACTAGACATTGAATTTCTTTCAAATCCTGAAACCTACTATCCTATACCTTTTACGAAATTTTTCACGAGGTCGAATTTAAAGTGAAGTGGTGGAAAATATATTCTCTGGTGATCAGCCTGTAGTTTGTACTGCTCATTTATTCAGCAACATTTTCAGGTCTACACACACTAATCACTTTTTTTTTGTAGTTCTTGTTATCTCTGCTATTCTACAGATGCAAAAAATATGCATATGCTTTGTGTAGTTCAGCTATAAACCAAGAAACAATAATATAACTTTAAAATCATCACAAATAAAAATTCCATGTGTTGTGTGCTCCTTGTACGTGATAAGTCTTAACAATTAATAATTTAATAAGCCTTAACAATGTTTCTTTAAAGCCAGTAACACGTATGGCTACAGGTACTGAAAGATTTACATTATCGTTATACAGTAAAATACTCAGGTTTATGAAAAACCTCCGCGCTTTGTCATTGTCACAGTTACCCTATTGCATCAAATTTCTGGTATCACTGCAGCAGGGAACACTATTTTTGCAGAAGTAAAATACTAAATATTGTGTGTGACGTTGGAGGAAAAGGAATCTTTGGAATTAATTTGCTGTTGAAAATTACTTTCTTGAAATTTTGATTCGACTAACTTTGCCATCTCTTATTTTGTTAATTCCAAATCGTAAACATAGTCATTTAACTCTGTTTGACCTAGAAGATGAGGAATTATCTGCATCTGGATCACATATGCCAAATTTCTCTGTTCCAACCCTTATCATTCATGATCTGACTCTTCACAAGAGCAGTTTTTTTATTGTTGTTGGTGGAACTGATGATATGTGGGTTTTGATTTGTTATGTGGTTATGGTTTTCAGCTGATTGGTACTTTGAGTAGTTGATTTGTGATTTATTTTTCTTCGTCAAAAGACTATTTGTCAAACAAAAACAATCGTCATGTCGATTTGTCAGCTTTTCCCATATCATGGGAATGACGTCGCGTTTCTATTCCCGTCCATCTAGGCTGTTAATATTGCATTGCACAGTGCAAAGCAAATTTGTGGAGTCCCCTTCTTGTCTCGGACTCCTTCCTCACATCCAAAATAGTACTTCTAGGAAAGTTTCATCTTTGAGGTTGTCACTATGTTTTGCCATGGTTGTAAACTGTTCATATTTCAGCACATCAGTTTGATGGAATTCTAGGAAAGCTAATACGAACAAATAAATAAGCAACGTAGGTAACTGGGATATGTCAGTTGTATCAAGTGAAAATTAGTAAGACTATATTAGAACCAAACCACCATTGCGGCAAAGCAACTTATATTTCTCTTGGAATCGTGCAAAAGCTATTCTCCGCAACACTAAACACTCATTTCTTCGTACGAAATGCAATAATCATTTCTTCGAATATATACATTTGTGTAACAAGTCCACCCACAAAGCAGGTTCATTGGCCACTTGGAAATTTCCTGACTAGAACAGATATGATACTTGTTTGTGAAGCTTAAATTACATATGAAATTTAATGAATTTAATTTTAGAAAATCAAAGTGTGTCAGAAAATTCAAAACGAAGGCTTAAAATCCGCGTACCAAAATTATCTAGGCATAACTGTTTGTTCTCTAGAAACAAAATTTTTATTGCCTAGTGTTATGAATCCTGAAAGAACTGCAGTATTTATCCAAAAAAAGGAAAAAAAAACTTCTCGTAGTTTCATTGCTAAATTTGGTTTACATGGTCAAATATACATTGTTCCTTCCTTATTGACACTAGCATTTCACGAATTGATTATTTGGTATCATGAAGGCTACCATATTTAGAATTTCAATGAGATGTGTTATACAATTTTCTTTTTTTTCTATTGGATGATGGAAACTTTTATATATAATGCATAATCGTACACCCCAAAAATCATTATCTTTGTCCTCTTTTGGCACTTGGAAAAAGGAAAAAAAATGGGAAGGGGGTGATGATCTATTGTTTTGGGCGTATATATATATATATATATATATATATATATATATATATATATATATATATATATATATATATATATATATATATATATATATATATATATATATATATATATATATATATATATATATATATATATATATATATATATATATATATATATATATATATATATATATATATATATATATATATATATATATATATATATATATATATATATATATATATATATATATATATATATATATATATCATTTTCATTCCGTTGCCCTTTGGTTCGCCCCTTTTCGAGTTTCATCTAATCAGAGGGTCTCTATACCCTTGACTGACATTGGAGTGCCTATGCTCCCACAACCTCTGACCTCTCAAGTCGCATACCTCCTTCATTGAGAAGGGCTCGTGCGACACGACTTTCTACAGTCTCACCCTTTCTCTGTCAAACTCTCTGACCCCAGACTTAACTTCTATGCCCAATCTCACATGTACTCTACTGGTAAGGTCTGGAAAACATTCCCTTTTTCTGTTTTCATAACATTTTTTGACTTGCACACTTTTATACGCCGTGTATTTGGATATGTCGGCCATTAACGACTAGATTTACAGTATTTCCTCAACTCTGGTGGTAATTGGTAGGCCACCAGAGGATATATATATATATATATATATATATATATATATATATATATATATATATATATATATATATATATATATATATATATATATATATATATATATATATATATATATATATAACAAAAATAATCAATTTATGGTATAGCAACAAAAAAAAAAAAAAAAAAAAAAAAAAATGTACGAATAAATAGAAAAGTAAAAACAATATTGAGTACTGCAATTAATCTTCAGAAATTCTTTTTGGTATATTTTGTTAGAAAACTTTCTTTTCTTTTCTCATCTTTTTAATTAAGAAGGAATTTCTTATGATACAGAAAAATCAGATCCATTTGTTTTTGTTCTTTTAATACTAATTCCAACTTTAAATAACTCTGATGGTATGTCCACAAGCAAATTTAAATGACGATCATTTACTTTTCAGAAACCTTTTGTACATTATCTGTATGTGCCAAAAGTTTGCTTGTTTGTTGTTTGTAAACGATTGTGTTTTTGAGTGAGTTTAATGATTTAAAAAAGGAAGTGGATAGAAACTTTAGCATTTTTTTGCTCTCTCCCCAACTCTCCATTCAATGCGAGAGGAAGTCCATTACAATTTAAAGGAACACTTTTTTGTTATTTTTTTTCCTTCTTTTTTTTTTTTTTAATTTGTTTAAATGCTTAGTTCCTCTTTTATGCATTTAATTTTCAGAAAAAATTTTTAATCATACATACGCAAATCACACACACACAAGCATATATATATATATATATATATATATATATATATATATATATATATATATATATATATATATATATATATATATATATATATATATATATATATATATATATATATATATATATATATATATATATATATATATATATATATATATATATATATATATATATATATATATATTGCCGCTACTCACGAGCAAAGCCTCTTTCAAGGAGGGGACATAATTAAAAGATAAAAGAAAACCCACCCAATCCCGAATCTAAAGTAGATCTCTCAGGTGGGCACAGACAGAGGATTTAAATAGAGGTAGATTAAATACAGCAGGAAAAACAGACGAAGGTAGGGAGTTTCACAGAACAGATGTGGCTAGAAAGGAGGTACCACAAACGTGCAAGCCTAGAGTTTGCAATGCTTCACAAAAAATTCATGTGCAAGCAAGGCACCCTTTGTGCTCCGAGGGCCACGCAATGGTGATGGAATGCGAGAGGTCAACTCCCTCGAACACCTGCCGTTGTAGTATCTATAGAAAAGAGAGTGCGACAGCGTCACCTCGCAGGGAAAGAGAGTCAAGAGAGACTGAAAGTAGGGGACAGTTTATAAGACTAAA
>SEYY01006930.1:22500-33966 GCA_009176605.1 Armadillidium nasatum | reverse complement strand
CTTTCTCTGTCTAAATCTCTGACCCCAGACTCACCGCTTTACTCGATCTTACTTGTACTCCACTGGTAAAGTCTGGAGCACACTTCCTTCACCTTTTTTTCACACTACCTTTGACTTATGCATATCCAAATGCCGTGTATCAGGTCACGACGGCGTTTAATTTTACTACGTTCCTGACTTTCCCCCTAACTCTGGTGGAATATTGGTAGGCCTCTGGCTTTTGCCCACTAAATATAAAATATATAATATTATAATATATATATATATATTTATATATATTATATATATATATATATATATATATTATATATATATATATATATATATATATATATATATATATATATATATATATATATATATATATATATATATATATATATATATATACTATATATATATATATATATATATATATATATATATATATATATATATATATATATATATATATATATATATATATATATATATATATATATATATATATATATATATATATATATATATATATATATATATATATATATATATATATATATATATATATATATATATATATATATATATATATATATATATATATATATATATATATATATATATATATATATATATATATATATATATATATATATATATATATATATATATATATATATATATATATATATAATATATAATACCACCAGAGTTGAGGAAATATCGGAATTCTAGTCTAGTAAATAAATGTCTTTGGTACGTGGAAAACTTTGTGTAATAGATTGTGTTTTTAGTCGTGCAAGCAGTTGCAGACGAATTTGGCGAAACATGGGTTGGGTCTCAGAGGGACTCCCTTGGAACGGAGTCCCAGGGTACTTTTAGCCATGGGGCGAAGCCCCAGGGTATTTTAAAGGTGTTTCTAAGGTCTAAGGAATGGTTTAAGGTCCCCAGAGGGTATTTTATGGTATCCTATTGCCCTGGGGTGTAGCCTCAGGGTATTTTTAAAGTGTTATAAGACCTCCATGTGGGTGAGGCCCCGTGAAAAGTAATAGTTATTAATTAAAATTAATTAATAAAATTATTATGAAATAATAATAACTGAATTCGCGTTAAAACACTTTGCCCCCTGCATGGTATTACATGTCACCCCTCTTAGAAAAATTATTATTATTATTATTATTATGACTAAAGCCACCCCCGCCCCCAACCAGGACAGCCACCCACCAACCTGGGTCCGTCGGAAAGCTGCCGGGGTTCGCGCGGCCGCCGAGATCCGCTTGTTAAAATATCCGATCAAATAGGGCTAGCCCTATTCAGACCCTCTACGGATATTATTATTATTATTGTTGTTATTATTATTATTATTATTTTCTTCATTATTATTATTATTATTATTATTATTATTATTATTATTATTATTATTGTTATTATTTTTGTTTCCTTATCATTTATTTTTCTTCTGCGCTTTGTATTTATTTTCATCTTCTTTATTATTATAATTATTACATCATTCTTATTATTTTTAAAACAAAAACAAATAAAAAAATGGGTTTGTAGGAGTAAGGAAAAAAACTTTATTTTTACTTTCATTAATTAATATAAAATACAGCATATACATTACATAATATTTTATTAATATAATGCATTAAAATGCATTATTTTATTAATATAATACATAACATTTATTAATAAATAACATTACATACAGAATAATATTATTAAATATATAATATATATATATATATTATATAATATATATATATATATATATATATATATATATATATATATATATATATATAATATATAATATAATATAATATATATATCAGGTATTAATAATATAAAAATTAATACATGACATAAACCTCAATAAACAAAATAGTATCATTTATTTATATAAAGCAAGCAAGCGACATGATTATAGGGGAGGGAGGGGGCCTCTATACCCAAAGGGGATGGTGCGAGCAGTATTTTTAATTAATGCTCGTTTGGTAGATGTCATTCGTAATTTTTTCTTTCCCTTTCGTTATTGATACCCCACCTTTTTTATCGGCCTTAAATAATGTTGAATTGAATTTTATATTCTAAATATGTACGGGTGGTATTTACATTAGGGTCAGTGGAAACATCTTTATTGTGTGCTACATTATGTAAAGGTTTGTTCACCTTGAGGGTTTCTCATTTGGATCTATAGCTATTAGCTGTCACATCCCTATCCTTAAGCCCTTCATAATACTGGTCGTCGCCCATAACCCATTCCCTTTCCTCTTCATTAGAATCTTTATCAATTTTATCTAATACAATTTTTAACATGGCTTCAAAATTAATTATTCCCGAAGTTGTTTTATTTAGTGTTAATCCTTTAGCTTTTAAAATATGACTAACATCCCCGTTAGATTTTATTACCCTCACAGCATAAGATTTAGGACCTGTACACACGAAACTATCGCCTGTGGATCCTGCTTCAAACTCATCAGTTAAATCGCCTAGAAAACGGCCTGTCTCCGGTACATGTTCGCCTTCCTTTCGCCACAAAGACACAGCTGTCCGTGTCGCAATAGAGTACTCTATGACCAACAGCTTCCAGAAGTCTGTAGAGTTTTACCCTGGCATGAGCAGTGGTGAATGAAGCAACGGCGAGATTTGTAGCTTTAGATGAATTATCCGCATACGCTGTGTTGCGTACAGTGACAATATGTTTTGTTCCAGCTACCTCAATATTCCTTACTTCAAGTTCAGCCTGCTTGAATAACTCCCAAACTTCAGCATCAGTATGGCAGATGATATCTTCTATGTTTGGGGATCGTTCTGCCATTTTACCCCAAAGGGAATTGAGACAGAGTTTAGCGATGTATCGGAGTCCTGGATTGTTTTTAATCTGGTCTTTATCCAAGTCTGACACCTTCCTTTTCGAAAAACGCTTCAATGAACCTATCAAATTCAGGATCATCAATGTCGGTAATACCTGCAGGAAAACCTGAAGCTTCAGTTTTCCATTTCAGGAATGTTTGGACATATTTAATGAACAGAGTGAGCAGAGGTGTGAAGACCCAAACCTCATAGATTTGAAGAATCTTGTATCCTTTCTCCTACAGCCAATTCTAATTCTGGGAGTAGTGTAGACACCGAGAATTTCACGCTGCCTCTCGGTATGAGTACATACTCCATCCTGACATTCTTTAGCGCATGTTCTACATAATGTGAACACGAGCTTGCCGTCATACCTGCCTGGTAAAACAGGAATGTATAAATCTTGAGGAGGAAGGACACGTACGTAGGAAACACCAAAATATGTAGTA
The DNA here is from genome assembly GCA_009176605.1 of Armadillidium nasatum. NCBI lineage: Eukaryota > Metazoa > Arthropoda > Malacostraca > Isopoda > Armadillidiidae > Armadillidium > Armadillidium nasatum. The sequence continues at coordinate 30,682 of SEYY01006930.1, read as the reverse complement.
TTCATATCCTTTATGTACTCGTCAATGCTAGGGATCTGATCACCAACTAGTTTCTTTGGAATGCCTGTAGGGAACTTCTGAGTTTTCTGAACCCAAGGGTATAAGGATGTAAAATCTAAATAATAGATTTTAGCTGTGCCATTGGTAGGTGGGTAATAGTAGACGAAAGGTTCAGTTCGTCCACCATATAGAGCATCACCAATGACAAGACGATGATTGGATACATCGTTCCCGATCCTGTTGTCATAGACTCTTAAAAGCTCCTGCTCGCCAGTCTGAAGAATTTTCACCAGTGCATTCATCCTTCATCTTGAGCCATTCGCATTCCCATACACGAACAACTTCAAATCCTGCTGCTCTGTATGCGGCTTCTTGCTGTTTAGTTGTATGATACCTGTCAAGACTCGAAAGGCCTCGATGATCAATTTTTCCTTTCTCACAGTCCTGATGACCGTGCCAGACACATCCATGGTATAAGTAGACGATTCGTTTCTTAGGTACAGATCCTGTTGTTGCATCCATTTCACGCCATACTTGTTCATTTCTTTGTTTCCTTTCATTATCAATTTCTATATTTCTCAGGCCTTAACAAACTCTTCACCTTTAATTGGAGTGTAACCTGCGGCAGGGACTTCAGCATACCCGTCAGGAAACACACATTTATTACGTAAGTTTGAACACGCGTTCGCCTCCGTTTCGGGCATGAGTAATTGATTGACCAGTATACTTCTCCATGAATACTAGCCAACGTATACCTTCATATGAATAAAATTTCGAACTCTCACGGCCAATATGAGCTATGGTATTGGGTTTCATGAAATGGGTTTTAAATATTCTAAAACATAAGGAAGCTATAGTACAGCATTCAGTCAGACAATCAATCCTAAACATATCCATAAACATTTTTCTAAACTTTTCAAAACTTTTGCGTAGAATATCTACATCTTGCACACAGTATTTAGTACATTCAGCTTTAATGTCATAATCTCTATGAGTAAATGACGTATAAAAATCATTAAATTCTACCTTTTCAGAATCGGTCATTCTATCAATTTCAAACATTTCACGAGCAGGGATGCGACCTACATAATTAGCTGTAGCTCTTTTCAGAAAATTATATGGGAAGAAACCTTTAGCCTAAATCCCCTGTAATACCCATGCATTTGGGCAACTTCTTTAAGGCACAGGGCATGTACAACAGGGTATCTTTAAATGTAATGTTATGTTGGGTAGTCATCGTAATTATTTTCGTGCCCCTTTTAACTGGATTACTAGATATTGCGTCTGCACCTGGTCTAGCTAATAATTTACTGTACACAAATTGTGAATCAAATTTACCTCCATTATGTGCAGCTACAATGATTTGGGTTTTTAGGGTGTGCTTCAGAAAAATGTAATAAATAATTAATGAATTTATCAACTGGACAACGTTCATACTCAGTTTCAGTATCCATATTCAAATAAAATACTTCAGTCCGTTTCGTACCACATTTTTCACACTGATCATAATCATTTGTAAATTCTTTATCTGAACATTTATAACATACTAATTGACTTACAAGCAAATAAGGAATCATATCAACAACCGTATTTACCATTCTCTTTCGTTATTTCATTATGCCTATACGTCTCAACATCATAATAAAATGTGAACACATCTTTCTTTTCGTTCCATTGTTTATCATTCTTCTTTTCTAGAGGTTTCATAAAATATTCATTTGCACCATTATCAGGATTATACTTAACATCACATTTTAAGCATCTTACATGCACACAATCATGCCTGAAATCGACCTTGTGCATCAGCAAAAATCTTTTCATCACACATATTACATATTCTTATTTTTTCACATACACTATCTTTATGGTTTTCCAAACATTGGATATTATAAAAGGACCTATTGCATATAGGACAATGAAGAAGCTCATCAGCATCATTATCTTTTGTACCTGTACATGTATAAGTGAGACACTGCTTACATTTATAATAATCACATTCTTTCTCAAGATGATAAACCATATTGGTGACAAAAGAATAACATTTTGAGCAGAAGATCTGCCCTGTTATATTTATAACATTTACATTTCCTAATGTTAATTTAATAGTAGCATTAGTTATAGGGTAATAATGAGTAGTGTCCCTATCATATCCTATAATACATAAAGGGGTATCTCTATCTTGATTTCTTGGCCTATAAACAACATGCAACCCTCCCTCCCCGTCGCTGCTATACACAAATATTCGACATTTTAAAAACTATTCAATAATGTAAAACTTCTCTGCACCTAGAGGTATTTCATAATCTAAACCACATGCTATAGCTAATAATTCAGCCTCTTCCTTAGTTTGCTTAATCGTCATTTTATCAAGTTCTTCTTTGACTAACCTTTTAGCTGTGACGACTGCTTTAAATCCACATCCAACTGTATCGGGAACACGGTTTCTCGAGTTTAGTAGAAGATGCTTGTTGATAACTTTCGGATGAATGAAATTAACTAGCCGAGGAACTAGAGGACCATTCCCTGATGGATTATGAGCGACTTGAACTTCAATAATAAAGTCGCTAAAGGTAGCCATGTCTCCTGATTGGAAAGCAGCTTCCAATCGAGTGCACAAGTACTCGATGGCATTGTTATTCACTATCTCCTGATAGGGTATGTTGACATGGAACTCGTTCCTGTCTCCATCATTGAAGGTAAACCAGATCCTGACTTCGTATTCATGGTAGTCAATGTCTTCAGTGAGTTGGTCAAGGATCCGACGAATAACTTCTCTGAATGCCGATTCTAAATCATGGACCTCGATTAAAGACTTTATCTTCATCCACCTTGATCCTATACTTGTGAACATCCACAACATTTGAGCGGCGGGTACTAGCTACTTTTTTAATGCCCAGAAACTCAGCAGAAAAATCATCCTCAGCATCTTGGCTAGCAGCATAATAAGGGCGTTTTTTCTGTAAAAGAGAAAGAAGAGGGAACATGAATATCCAGTTTGTAATGAATAAAAATTTCAAGTATCTAGTTACAAAAATTATAAAAATAAATTATATGTAAGTTGAAACACTTACCCCTCTTTTATTTCCTTCAAGAGTAATAGAGGATGATGATGTCCCGGAATCATCATCAAGGATGGGCGTCCCTTCGCTGGTGTCGACTTCGACGATACCGCTAGTTTCATCCCCGTCATCGTTCATAGAGGCTAAGGTGTCATCATCATTGGGATGGTGATTAGAAGGTATCTGGTCGTGTACGGGGTGCATCGCTAGAACCTGCACCTGAATCATTACCCCAGTTCATCTGTTTACCATTGGATCTTTCATCTCCTTGGTTGCCTCCTGCACCACCACCATCTCCGCCTCTTGAAGCACCAGCAACACAACAGAATGGCTGGATCTATAAAAAATATCAAGGAGCATTCATGAATATAAACATACAAAATAACTTTTTATGGAAAATTTTGAAAACGCAACAAAATTAAACAATGTAAAGTTTTTAAAACAAAATCAAATTAGACAATGTAAAGTTTTAAAAATCAAAATAAAAGTAAACAACGTAAAGTTTTAAAAAATTTAAAAAATAAAATTAAAACAAATTAAAAATTAAAACAAAAATTTTTGTTAAAAATTTCAGAAATAAAAAATAATTAAATATCCATAAAAATACTTACGCCAAACATTTTCATAAGAGACGTTACGACATCGAAATCGAGGAGAATGCAACCATTTTTGCTTTATAGCTATTCAACACAAATCTGTAAAAGAGGAAATTAATATTATTAGTAGGTGAAGTAGTAGTAATAGTAGTAGTAGTAATAGTTATTGTAGTAATAGTGATAGTAACACCCACCTATAAAATATTCAAGTTTAAGAATATCAATAACACTACTCAAGCCTTAAAAGGTGAGAACACTGAAAGAGATGTGCGAACTTTGCAAAAGACTGAAGCAAACTGCGTAAGTATACAGAAGGAATCGAATTTTTATAGATATCTGTTATCAAAACCCTGCCCCCTTTTTCATTTATGCTCCGTCCACTTTCAGACTAGTCCTAACATTTAATTTTCCAGTAATATATATATATATATATATATATATATATATATATATATATATATATATATATATATATATATATATATATATATATATATATATATATATATATATATATATATATATATATATATATATATATATATATATATATATATATATATATATATATATATATATACTACTAACAATGATGAAACATATCATTTACGTATAAACATCCCTGCAATGAACACCTTAGAAAAATTCATGTTCAGATCCCCTTCTACAGGGCTTATAGCAGGACCTACGGGGTCCGGAAAAACTTACACCTTACTTAAAATCTTAAAATATACAGAACTATTCGAACAACCTCCTGTAAAAATCATATGGTGCTACAGTATTTATCAACCTATATTTAACGAGTATCGTTCTAAAATAGAGTTTCATGAAGGTTTGTACGACATTAAATCATTGGAGAGTGTGCAAGGACATAAAATTATTATCTTAGACGATCTAATGCATCAAATGAATGAGCAAGTAGCTGAAACATTTACTGTTTTTTCTCATCATCTCAATATAACAGTATTCTTCATAACTCAAAATATATTTCATCAGAATAAATACATGCGTGACGTGTCATTGAATACTCAATATTTAATATTATTTGGACAAAGAAGAGATGTTAGTCAAATAAATGTTCTAGCTACACAAATGTTCCCTTTACAACGAAAAGAGTTTCTAAAAGTATATAAAGAAGTGACTTCAATGCCTCACGGTTATTTGCTGTGCGACCTTCATCCTAAAAACACCTTCAGGGTACTACTGCGCACAAATATCTTACCTACGGAAGTTGAAACTGTATATATCCCAGAATGACTAAACTAGTGAAAAAATTTCTACCTATATTAAAAAATTACAAGAATCTTAGCAAAGGTGAAAAAGAAAAATATCTGAGGCGAACTACATTTGCTAAATGCATTTGTGAAATATGTTTAAACCTTATAAAAGGTGTGATTCCTATAAAAAAAATCTCATAAACAGAAGTTACGTCGTCATAGCAACATCCTTAAAAAACTTATTCGTAAAAATAAGAAGAAGAATTTTGTAAATAAAAAGAAGCTGTTACAGACAGGTGGAGCATTTCTACCATTATTATTTTCCTATTGTAACACCGATATTAACTAAACTATTAACTTCTCAATAATGAAAAAAGTAGCTGTTATTCCTTACTCAGATTACGAGAAAAGAATAATAATAATAATAATAATAATAATAATAATAATAATAATAATAATAATAATAATAATAATAATAATAATAATAATAATAATAATAATAATAATAATAATAATAATAATAATGATAATAATAATAATAATAATAATAATAATAATAATAATAATAATAATAATAATAATAATAATAATAATAATAATAATAATAATAATAATAATAATAATAATAATAATAATAATAATAATAATAATAATAATAAATAATACCAGTCACCCCGGTTTATTCAGCAGCCATTACCTATAACATTATACGAACCTAAAATGGAACAATTAACAAGTATTGAAAATGAACTTATGACAATTTTAAATTCTAACATGAATATACATGAAAAAAGAACGAAATATCAAGACATGCTGCAAAAATTAGTAGATTTAAAAGAAAAATATGGTCATGATAATGAAGCTGTATCTACACCTGAAAAGGAAGTTAAAGACACTGAAGAAAAAGATTTGAAAACTATTTTAGAATACAGTCTTCCTGTATCAGTGAAGAATAGAGGTATTGCATTATTTAATACTTTAAAAAATCAAATAGTGTGGGATAAAACAGGTCAAATCATAATTGATGATGAACCTATCCCTGGATCAAATATAATAGACTTAATTTCTGATTTGGTTCGTAATTTGGCGTAGAAGTCCAGTAACAGGTTGGCCTATAATAAAACAAAAACTTCGAAATATTAATCTTCCACGGAGTCTAATACTAAATACAAATAGATTAGAAGAATTAGAGAATGTACAAGATATACCTGAAACTCTAGCCTCAAACATACCTAGAGCTATGACGTCATCCGCCACTCCACCGTTAGGCCTAACTAGAACACGTGTAAGAAAGAATCCGTATCCCTCGGTTAAAAGATTAAGAAAGCAAGCTGATGTTATGAGAGTTTGGCTAAAATTGTAACTTTTATTAGGCTTAACATAACAGGTTTGATAATTTAGGCCTAATGTAATAAAGAAACGGTTAATAGGTACAAATACTTGAAGCGTTAGGCTTACCATAACCCTAATAAAAGGTTGAACACCTGATTACCCTCAGGGTAAATACCTGAGCGTTAGGCTTAACTTAGGCCTAAAAATAAGGATTGAACACCTGCGCGTTAGGCTTAACTTAGGCCTAATAAAAGGTTGAACACCTGATTAGCCTCAGGGCAAACACCTGGCGGTTAGGCTTATTTTGTCTTCCTCTCTCCGATCAGTGAAAGAATTCATCAGTTGTGAAGCAGTCGCTGAACCGTAAACATGGTCTCTACACTTAAATACAAATTTATTTCCGATTTTACATCATGGAAAGTGTCTCATCCAGATAAAAGTCTATTAACTTTAATGTTTAGACGAAAACCAAATAGTGAGCAATATTTTTCATGCTCTTCCTCTAGCAGTGATGGAAAACGACCTCTATTCATGTCAGCTACAGATTTAAAACGGATATTTAATGAAGTGGATAACTGGATAAACGAAGAAATATACCCTTAATAGTGTTACAAATGAAGAAGGCATAATAATCTCTGGTGGTGGACCGAAAGATACCAGTCGCCTTACACTCGTTTTGGGTCAACATAATAATATCCCATTCTGATAGATGTACGAAATTGGTGGAGACCGAAACCTGAAGGAATATTTAGACCGTCGGGAATAGGATTCTTTATAGCTGGTCCGGATAAAATTACATCATTCATGAAATTGAATGAAGAAATTACAAAACGGTTAGACGATGTGGACAAGTTAGATACTATTATCAACATGGCTCATGGTGTTATGTATAAAGTATACACTGAAAACTATTCCTTCGACGCCCAGTGTGCCCCTGTGATGTCTGTTGTAGACGTTGAAAGTTTTACACGGCTTTGGAATGAGCGAATAAAGACTGAAAATTACAGCGAAGATGACTTAGCCTTCTCACCTAGAGACATTTATACCTATATAACTACCGAAGGCTTATCAAGTTTAGAACAGTATATCACATGCACTGAATTTTTACTTAGGCCTACAGAAGAACCTTATACCTATTAATTTGTCTTAAGAAAATAACTGTGTTTAAAATGTGGTGTAAAAAATATTTGTGCTGTAATATATTAAAATATTTGTAAAATATATGTGATATTTATATTACAATATATATATATATATATATATATAATATATATATATATATATATATATATATATATATATATATATATATATATATATATATATATATATATATATATATATATATATATATATATATATATATATATATATATATATATATATATATATATATATATATATATATATATATATATATATATATATATATATATATATATATATATATATATATATATATATATATATTATATTATATATATATATATATATATATATATATATATATATATATATATATATATATATATATATATATATATATATATATATATATATATATATATATATATATATATATATATTATATATATATATATATATATATATATATATATATATATATATATATATATATATATATATATATATATATATATATATATATATATATATATATATATATATATATATATATATATATATATATATATATATAATTATGTTTATATGTTTCCAGTATGTAAATATACAATGAATTTAAAATAAAATTATTTTTGATTTATTTCTGGTCTTTATATCCTTTGTTTTCTCTATATATATATATATATATATATATATATATATATATATATATATATACTATATATATATATATATATATATATATATATATATATATATATATATATATATATATATATATATATATATATATATATATATATATATATATATATATATATATATATATATA
>SEYY01006930.1:15000-17500 GCA_009176605.1 Armadillidium nasatum | reverse complement strand
ATATATATATATATATATATATATATATATATATATATATATATATATATATATATATATATATATATATATATATATATATATATATATATATATATATATATATATATATATATATATATATATATATATATATATATATATATATATATATATATATATATATATATATATATATATATATATATATATAGTGTGTCCGCAAATGAAATTTTTACAAAGTCAAATATTTGCATATTTTATGGAAAATTAAAGCAAAAACGTTTTCCAAAATGATTTTTTTAAAAAAAATTTTCTTATATTTTTAGCTCCTCCTGCATTCTCCGATGTTGAACGATCGTCTATACTTTGATCTTCATCAAATTCCAAGCATTTTAATTAGATTTGGAGCCGGGGAGTTGCAAGGGCACTCTAAAGCATCAATTTTTTTTCTGATTGAGAAATAGATTTAAGCCTTTGATTGGATAGCAAGGTGCACTATCATGAATAAAATATCTATATTCATAGATAATAATTTGGGTAAGCAAAGATCCCTTAAAACTTCAATATAATTAGTTTTCTTCATTGTTCAATTTTTTGGAAGATAATACAGACCTCCCATACCCATATTGCAACTAAAGAAACCCAATAATATTACACTGTCAGGACCTTTAACTGTTTTAATAGAAGTACTTTGGATCTTATTTTGATGGCATAGCTATGCTTGCGAACCAATTTTGCGGTTCTCCTAACTAAACGAAATGTTCTTTCGTCACTGATCATTACCATTTCCAATCATCCGATGTCCAATGTTTATATTTCCCGGGAAACATTAACATTTTCTCTCTCATTTTGTCCGTGAAAGTGGTTTATTGGCGGAGCGCCGACAAAGTAAATACAGCTCCTTTTGAAAACGGTGTTCAATTGTTCTAGTGAAATTGTCATTAAGTAGTTCAGTATATTTCCTTTTCAATTAAGCGGCTGTTATAGAAGGATCAGACATTACTTCTCGCTTTAAGAGCTGGTCAGTCCTCATAGAAGTATTTCTTTTTCCACCTGACTCAGGTTTTCATGGTTGTACATTGCGAGACAAAAGGCCTTTTTAGGATGTAAATTGATTGCAATGAGACCTTCATATATGTAGCCACATCAATAACAAACCTAAATCTACTAGCAAAGTAAAGGACTTAGTTTATTCAACAATAGAAAGCTTCTTGCGTCATTTTATATTTATTTTTGAAACTGTTACACGTATCTAAATGTAATATAATATGTGTCCAAAAAATAGCTTCTGAGAGCAGCACAAACAATCAACTCCGGACACGAGCCCAAGCCTCACTGAGACGTTATCATTTCATAACAGCTTTTTATTGCCTGGTTCTCCCACATTGCTCTAAAAGAAACTCCGCCTATTAGCATATGCTAGAAAACACAAAGGAAATCCTTTACAATGTAAATTTTTTAATTTCACGATAAATGATTATTTATTTTATTTAAAGATTATATTTATATATATATATATATATATATATATATATATATATATATATATATATATATATATATATATATATATATATATATATATATATATATATATATATATATATTCAGACGGAACAACTGCCGTTTTGCCATCCTCCAAAGCTGAACTCTTTGCTCAAACTTTTGAATCTAATTCAACCTTTGACAATTCCGAAGCAGTTCCTGCTCCTTCAACCCTCTCCAACCCATTTATACCTTTAATTTTAATTTCTTCTAAAGACGTCATTTCTGTTCTCTCTGAGCTTAACGCTAAGAAGGCATACGGTCTTGACGGTACTGCTCATGTGGTTCTCAAAACAAGTGCTTCAGAGCTTGCACTCAGCCTTGATAAACTATTTTGTCTTTGTCTACCTACATCAACTTTCTCTTCTTGCTAGATAGGTGCGCTCATTTAGCCTGTGCCGAAGAAAGGAGTCCCCTCTCAACCATCTCATTTAAATCCAATTTCTTTAATTTCCGTTCCTTCTAAAGTTTTCGAATCTATCCTTAAAAGGAAGATTTGGAAACATTTAATTTCTTCTAATTTTAGTTCTGATCGCTAGTATAGCTTTCGTAAGAAAAGCTCTTCTGGTGATCTTCTTTCCCTTCTTTCTGACACATGATCTTACGCACTTCGTCATTTCGTTGAATCTTTTGCTGTCGCGCTGGACATATCGAAGACTTTCAAAAGAGTCGTGCACAAAGCATTGATTTCCATACTTCCCTCTTTCGGTATCTATCATTTCCACTTTGATCTTCTCCCTGATTTCCTTGCTGGTTGTTCTATAGTTGCTGTTGTAGACAGCTGTTCATCCTTTAAATCTATTAATTGTGGTGTTCCTCAAGGATCCGTTCTATCCCAACACTTTTTCTACTTTTTATTAATGATCTCCTATCTGTTACTTCATCTCCTATACACTCTTTTGCTGATGATTCTACTTGCATTACTCTTTTCATTTTGAAAGGCGCCCCTCAAAACTATGGTTGATAGACGGAA
>SEYY01006930.1:0-5000 GCA_009176605.1 Armadillidium nasatum | reverse complement strand
AGAGAGAAACCTTTTGACAACATTGGAATATGTCCAACGAAGAAACAGCACTGGGAGACTGAAGAGGATTGTAAAGGAAGAGCCATGGGAGCGAATAGGTAAACAACTTAGGATAGACATAATTGGGACCAAAAAATCAATATGCAGCACAGCTAAGAGATATAGATGTCAAGATTCGTCTATTACTCAGCCTGTGAAACATAGGGAGGGTAGAACTAGAAGAAGATAGAAACAGATGGTGTGAGTGTTTCTCTGAGCTGTGTGGCAAGAATGATTGGGAAATTGATAACTATCGACGGGAGAGGGTAAAATGTGGCCAGCAAGATGAACTATACGAAATAATATTGGAATAGTTGAGGGTAGCACTGATGAAGAACGGAATGGACCCCTGGTACAAAAAGTGTGACAATGAAATGGAATAGGATTACTTAGTCAGTGGACCAAGGAAAAATTGTGGGACACTCTGGAAAACCCACATTAAGAGGTTGATCCCAAGTTGCTGAAAGTAATACGAATTATACACAACAAGTGAATAGGCTGTCAGAACAGAACATGGACTGAGGGATTAGTTTGTTTTTGGTGCCGGAGTCTGGCAAGGTAGTGTCCTGTCCCTCTGCAGTTGGTCTTATGTAGGAAAAAGTTTATCCGTGAAATCGGTAAGTGGGGGAGCTGGGAGTAGTGATGTCTTATACTGATGATACTGTGATAGTGGCTGGGAACAGAACCACATTACAGATGGAGTTGATAAGCTAGGGAGACGTCCTACATAGAGAGGGTCTAAAAATGAACAAGATCAGGACTTAGGTGATGAAAATCTTAAAAGAATCAAAAAGAACTAAATATTGATGTTGATGGAGAGGGGGCAAAAGGAGTGATAAAGTTTAAATACTTCGGGGTGACTGTGAACAGCGATGGAGAAATGGAGAGTGAAATTGAGGAAAGATTAGGTAAATTCTCCAAGGAAGTAAGACAATTATACCCTCACTTGATGAATAGACACGTACCGAGACAGGTTAAGGTCCTTCTGCATATTATCTTGTTGAAACTGGTCCTAATGCATAGTTCGGAGCATGGACTCTTATCACAATGATAAGAGCAAAATTTTAACTGGCGAGATGAAAGTGCTGAGGCTTATTGTGGGGGTGACGAGATGAGAACCTAAAAGGGAGGAGAAGACTAGACAGGAACTGCTGGTGGAACCAATTGAGAGCTGATTGTGAGACAGTAACTAAAATGGTATGGCCATATGTGAAGGATGGAGGATAATTGGTACCCATCGAGGTTTTACAACTGTTGCTAGCGAGGTAAAACACCATAGGGATGACAGAGACAAAAGTGGAAGAGTGAACTTGCTGATGCTTTGGTGAGTTGAGGAAGAACTCTTGAAGCGGTGGAGACTGATGGTCTTTATCAATACTGATCTGCATGGAGAGGCTTCACAAATGACAAGGCACAGCCTAACATTCGGCGCTTTGTGATGTGAGAATAAATATATAATAATATATATATATATATATATATATATATATATATATATATATATATATATATATATATATATATATATATATATATATATATATATATATATATATATATATATATATATAATATATATATATATATAATATATATATATATATATATATATATATTTAGGGTGTTTCATAAGTAATAATAAAGAATATAGAAGATGATAGTATGGACTATACCAAGAAAAAGTGTTCTCATAAATATGTGTCAGAATATCAATGGGTGATTTTAGTTATAGGGGTCGTTGATCTTTCTCTGTATTATAACAGTTACTGTTAAAAATTATGTTTTACCATAAAATAAATCTGTTGCATTCATAAATGTATATTGTGCTCGTTATATATTGCAAATTATAAAATATACTTGGGTTGTGTATTTTCCAATATGATGTAAAATTATGTACATGTGGCCTATGACTGCAGTTTTAACGTGACTCTGTTTGTGATTACTCGTGTTTAAAAAATTCCGCATATCTTCACCCACGCTGAATGTGCCAATGTGGTATTTGTTTATAGTTTTTTATTGGGAATACTTTTGTTATTTATTGGAAAGAACGTAGTAACATAGTGCCAAATTATCGAGTATTTACTGGTGTCTACAAGAAACTGCGTTAGATAGGTGTATTTTTGAGCTGGTATACCTCTTCTAAAAGTGATTATGAAGAAAATGTGGATGAAGAAAAAAAAATTAAGTCGGTAAAACTATGGCTATATGAAGGGGTGGGTTTGATTTAAAAATGGGCAGGGTAGCCTCATAAAAAAAAAAATTTTCATCCGATTCTCCTGAAAATTTCAGTATATATATTTTTTTCCCCGACGAAAAAACTCGATTCCTAACGTTTTTACGAGGGATTTAATGTTTAGCAGTTATTTCGGAATATTTTTTCAAATTCAAATCTATGGTGAAGCCACATAAAAAATTTTTTTTATCTGAAATTTGGAGGGTGTGTTTCTAATTCCATTGGCTACAAAAACCTTTAAAAGACTTTTGCTATCAGAGTTATACAAAAAATGATATTAGCCCAAGACTGACCCACTATCGAAAAAATTATGTTTTGAAAAAAAAAAATCCACCTTTCAGTGGAAAAATATTTTTTTAAAAAAAAGTATAACTACTAGGAGTAGTATGTAAAACGATGGTACCGGAACACCCCCTCATTTTCGCTCGCTACGCTCGCTATCATTCGGTGATGTTCTGGTACTCGCTCGCTTCGCTCGCTCATCGTTTTACATACTACTTATAAATGTATGTTTAAGACCGGAGGTGGGATGCTTAGAGGCTACGAGGCCCCCAACCTCTTTATATTTTACCATAATTTATCATAATCTGAAAAGGTTGGGGACCGCTACGGCCCCCACCCCTTTACGTTTAAAAGAAATTAAAGAAGAGTTGGGGTAAGACGTGGAGAAAGGCGTTGGAGGGATTGTGGTTTGGTAAAAGAAGAAAAATTGAAAATTGAGTTATAATAAAAAAATCTATAATAAATAATGGAAATGATATGTTCTTTACGCAAACATGAAACTAACGAAAATTGTGAATCATGTAATTATTTAAAAGATTTCTATAAAAATAAATGGGATAATTACAACTATAAAGCTAACTGTTCTCAATATACGCTAAATAATGATAATAAACCGATAAAATATTCACCAAGAATATATTTAGAGAAAGTTATTGATAAATATTATAAAAAAAATAAAGAGATAAAGAACAATTATGATAAAATATTAAATCTCAATGATGAATTTGAACAAGCGTTTCTGGATGTAAAATGTTCAAATAGAAAGAATTCTTTAAATGTTCACTTTAAATTATTTAAATTGCTACAATTATGTGATGTCAAATGTAATATATCAGATTTTCAGAAAGTTTCTAATAAAAGAGAAATTACGTTAAATAAGTACAATCAAATGTGGAAAAAAATTTGCGAGATTAGCAAATGGAAGTTGATTCATGATTAAAAAGGATATGAATATTACATTTAAAAATTTTAAATATAATAATTTTCCTTTAGTCTGAATCGTCTGAATCGCTAGCAATTAGATCAAATAATCTTTCTTTTATCGGTTTATTATCTACATCAGCTATTTCCATCGAAGCTTTTAGAAAACCTACGCTCTTAATAAATTTATGGTAAATATTCATATATTCTCTGATATCCTTAGTAAATCTTATATTATAAACGTCGACTAAAAGATTTACTACTCCGTCCGTATATATCCCATAAATTTCTGAAAAATCTTTACATTGTGAACAATGATTATAGAATTTTTTATAAAATTTTTTATTACATATGATTTTTTGAATTTCTTGTTTGCTCCCCATTTATTATAGAGAAAAAAACTTTTTCTAAAGGATAAGTGTATTATATATAGTTTTTTATATATATTTTTTTTCTTTTTTAATTTTTTATTTTTAGTTTGATTACCTATGAAAAATTAATTTGATGATAATCTCCACCAATATATTGCATTTTAAGATCGCTTTCATGTAAAAATTTAATTTCCTTATCATTCAAGAGATTAACATATCTTCTTGGAAGGAACACATGTGTTACTTCATCCTCTCCTACACGTAGAATTGCAAATATTGCGGGACCATATTTTGTATTTATTTTTCTAAGTTCAATAACTTTGTAAGTCACTTCTTTCATTAAATTAGATAATTTTGTAGTCTGTACATAATCAGTTGAATAGTTCAAAATTTTTAATAGTTCTGATTTGTTTTCCATCTATTTATTATAGAGAAAAAAAGTTTTTTTTAAAAGATATTATCTCCATATGTTCTTTTGATTTCAGCATCAGTACTATCAGAACTGTATCCCACATTTCCAAAGTCATCGCTAATTATAATATTTTTGATATCTATATTTTCTTCAATATCACTCTTACTCCTTCCTGGAGGATCAATTTCATAAACATTTTTATCATCTTTATTATCACTTTCATTAAATTCAACTTCTTCATCCTCAATAGGTTCATCTCTTAACATAACATTTTTATTAACTAAGTCATATCCTATGAAAACTTGAACAACGTGCATTTTTATATTATTAGTGTCAACATTTGCTTGAATCTGAATAATATCTCCTTCATGAATACGAAGATCATTAATTCTGATTTTATTGAAAAATTCATCACCATATTTATCTAAAGGTAAAGGATACTCATTTCCATTAATTAGTAGTTTTACGGATATGTGCTGATCTATATCTTGCGAGGTTAATATGATTGTATCGATAAATCCATCATAAGGCATGACATAATCCGTTTTCTTAGATGCCGCTCCTTTCATCCCTAAAACGAAGGGAAACTTCCCAGCTTCTAGTTTCGAATTAGTTTGAAAAATGATTGTTTCATAAGCACATATTTGTAAATTATTATTCCTATTTTTATCTAGCGTTGAAATCTGTTTATTAATCGTTGCTAAAGCCCTCTCGAAACCTTCTTTAGTCAAAACGTTGTTAT
>SEYY01006929.1:27500-37500 GCA_009176605.1 Armadillidium nasatum | reverse complement strand
TCTTCATATCTCTCTCTCAAAAACACCTCCCAACTTTTTTATCTCCTTCGACGGCTCTCCAGTCTCACCTGTGAACAACATAAATATTCTTGGTCTGAACATAAATAATAAATTATCTTGGAATCATCCTATCACAAAGGTTGCTAAGGTGGCCTCTAAAAAGCAGGGAGTTCTGTTCAGATTGCGGGAATTCTTTCCTTCTGAACAGTTACTCCAATTATACAAGGGTCTTATCCGTCCTTGTATGGAGTACTGCTCTCACATTTGGGGTTGTTCCGGTTCCACCTTTCTTTTGGATAAGGTTGAATCTAAGGCTAATAAACTGTCCAATCCTTTCTCTGCGAGGGGACGTTGGCGCACTCTCTCTTTTCATTAGGTACTAACAACGGCAGGAGCTCGAGAAAGTTGACCTCTCGCAATCCACCACCATTGTGTCGCCCTCACAGCACAAAGGGTGCCTTGCTTTCACATGAATTTTGTGTGAGCATGGCAAACTCTAGGCTTGCACTTTGTAGCACGTTCTCCTTTCCAGCCACCTCTGTTCTGTGGAACACCCTACCTTCGTCTGTATTTCCTGCTGTATTTAACCTACCTTTCTTCAAATCCTCTCTCTGCACACACCTGAGAAATCTACGTAAAGTTCGGGATCGGATGGGTTTTCTTTTATCTTTTAATATGTCCCCCTCCTTGAAAAGGGCTCTGCCCGTGAGTGGCAACAACATGTATATATATATATATATATATATATATATATATATATATATATATATATATATATATATATATATATATATATATATATATATATATATATATATATAAGTGTTATCTGATACTTTTATACATAACAAAAAAAAATTAGAAGAATTTTATTACTGCAAAACATGCCGCCTGGAATGGAACAAAAACATGCAAAAAGTGTCTAAAAAAATTCTTATTTTAACAATAAATATTTTTTTGCTTTCTTATATATATATATATATATATATATATATATATATATATATATATATATATATATATATATATATATATAATATATATATATATATATATTATATATATATAATATATATTGCGTTTGACCTTCTCAGAGGGTCTCTAGTGTACCTTCGTCTCATATTGGAGTGTCCATGCCTCCCTCCCTTTATATGTTCCCACAAATTTACAGGCCCTTACTCGTACATTACCTTTAAATCTAAACAAATGATGTCTCGGAAATACTTGGATAGGCGGTATACAAACAATGACCCTCATCCACCCTTTCTCCACCTGGAAGTTGATAGCCTTCGATGATAGGGTTCGTGCCACCAAGACCTTGATACTGGCTTTCCCTTGTGCACGGTCTTCATTTTTCATTAATTTCTACTACATTCGAGGTCTCTTGTTTAATTTTCACGCTGTTGAACACCACTTCTCTTCTAAACCTTATCTCTTACTCTTAATTGAAACTCAGTTGTTTGAATTCACTGACAGTAAACTTTGCTCTGTTTCCTCCCATTGTCCCTGTCCTTAATTTTCAATCAAAAGAGTATGTTGCGCATATGTGCGTGTCTCTAATTTGGAGTCTTCTAAATTCTCTACTTTATGGCTTAAACTTTCTTGCAATTCTACAACGAAATTCATTTGTTCTATCTACTTATCTCCTAACTCTAAAGACTATCCAAAATTCTTCGACTATCTTAACTCCAAAATAGAACACATTCTTTCTTATCCTTTCTTTGAAATTATCATTTTAGGTGACTTCAATGTTCACCACCGTCAACGGCTTTAATCTAGTTCTCTTGATCAACCTGGTAACTCGTCTACCACATTCCTATACAAAACGACCTTGAGCAGTTGGTGCATCTCCCTACTCGTATCCCTGACCGTCTTGGTGATGAACCCAATATAAATTTTTTCTTAACTTCTTATCCTTCTTCTTATACTTTTAAATTCTTTCCTTCTTTGGGTTTATCCGATCTCCTAATCACTGTATCTTTTTCTGTCTCTTCAAGTCTTCCGCAAAAACGGCCCCAGCTTCGGTAATATGTTTCTGGTATTTCGTTGCTATTAACTGGTTTGACTTGCGGTTGTATTTCTCTGATGTCCCATGGAATGATTATGGTTTCCGTGGGAGGGGTCTCTCGGAATGTGCAGAACACATAACCAAGGTGATTCCCTCTGGCAAGGAGGCGTACATTCCATATTCTTTCCCTTCTACTGAACCAAACACGCCTTGGTTTTAACTCTACATGTTCTCGTGCTATCCGCCGCAGGGTTCATGTATTCAGAGATTATCGTCGTCATCAAAATCTAGAAACTCATTGCAACTTTTGTTTTATCCCGAAATCATGCAAAATCTATTCTCCCCAACATAAAAAATTCGTTTATCCATCAATTCAATAATCTTTTTGGTTCTTCTTCTTCACACCTTTTCTAGCATTTTGCAAAGAATGTCAACTCTAACTTTTCTTCATCCTCTATTACTCCTCTAGTATCTTCTAACGGTACAACAGCCATTTTCCCTTCCTCTTAAGCTGGTCTCTTTGCTCAAATTTTTGCGTCTAATCCCACCTTAAACGATTGCGGAGCTGTTCCTACTACTTCAACCACCTCCAAGTCATTGTCTAAAACTAATTTTTTTTAATGACTTCATATCCACTCTCTTTGTGCTTAATACTAAGAAGGCGTACGGTCCTGAAGATATTATCAAAACTTGTACTTCTGAACTTTCACCCTGACTTGGTAAACTACATAAAATTTGATTTCCACTTCAACCTTCCCTTCTTGCTGGAAACGTGAGCTCATTCAGCCTGTGCCGAAGAAGGGGGACCCCCTCACAACCCCATAACTACCGTCCCATCTCTTTAACCTCCGTTCTTTCTAAGTTTTCAAATCTATTTTTAACAGGAAGATTTGGAAACATCTCAGTTCTTCTAATCTTATTTCTGATCGCCAGTATAGCTTTCGTACAAAAAAAAAAAAAAAAAAAAAAAAATAACACACACACACACACACTCTAATAGTGATCTTCTTTCTCTTCACTCTGACTCTTGGTCCTCCACTATTTGACATTTCATTGAATATTTTGCTGTCGCATTGGACGTATCGAAAGCTTTTGATACAGCCTAACACAAAGCTTTAATTTCGAAACTTATCTCTTTCGGAATCCTTTTCTCTGATATCCTTTCCAATAGTTATATAGCAGCTATTGTAGATAGCCATCGTTCATCCTTTAAATTTATTAATAGTGGTGTTCCTCAAGGATCTATCCTATCCCCAATACTTATTCTACTTTTCATTAATGACCCCTCTATTAGTTTATCTCCTGTCCACTCTTATGCCGATGACTCCACTCTTCATTACTCCTTTCAATTTGAAAGACGTCCCTCCCAGAAACAGTTGATTGACGCCAGAATGGTGACCTTAAAGCAACTGATCTCTGATCTATTTGGTATTTCAAATTGGGGCAGAGAATATATGGTCATTTTCAGTGCCTCAAAAACTCAATTAATCCTCGACACAACCTTCCACACAACTTACGAAATCTTCTTTCAAAACACACAACTCAAATCTTAGTCTGTCCTTAATATTCTAGGTGTTTTTTATTCTCGTGATCTTTCTTGGAAAGATCACATTACTTCTCTTTCTAAACAAGCTTTTAAGAGGTTGGGTGTTATGAGGCGCCTTCAGAATTTCTTCACTTCACCCCAATTGGTTGCTTTTTTATAGGGGTGTCGTTCGTCCCTGTATGGAGTACGCTTCACATATCTGGAGTGGTTCCACTCATGCAACTTTTCTTCAAAAGATGCCGTCTATGGCTTTTCGTCTTATCAACTCTTCAGCTCTCACTAAATCTCTCCAGTCTCTATATATATATATATATATATATATATATATATATATATATATATATATATATATATATATATATATAATATATATATATATATATATATATATATATATATATATATATATATATATATATATATATATATATATATATATATATATATATATATATATATATATATATATATATATATATATATATATATATATATATATATATATATACTATATATATATATATATATATATATATATATATATATATATATATATATATATATATATATATATATATATATATATATATATATATATATATATATAGTAATAATTTAAGTCTGCTAAAACTCTCGCAGACTAAATACTCATTAAACATCGAAGCTTAAAGTTTGCTATAGAGGAATCGAACTCGGGCCATATAACACAAAATCTTAGACTTAACTCTACGTTACGGCGTAGCATAGAGGTAAAACTCTATGATTTTGTGCTATAAGACCTGGGTTCGATTCCTCTATAGCAAACTTTAATATATATATATATATATATATATATATATATATATATATATATATATATATATATATATATATATATATATATATATATATATATATATAAATATTTTTTTTTTTTTTTTTTTTTAAAAAAAAATATAAAAAAATAAATAAATAAATAAATATTTAACATTACAAAGAAAATGTTTATATAGAATAAAGAATGAAAGAAAGGTGTGAAGAGAAGAAGAAAAAAAAAGTATTGACAGAAGATGGACAAGATGACAGAGAAAAACACTAAAAGAACTTTAATGGATTTGAGAGCAACTTTTTCTCATAAGAGATCGTCTGACAGTCAAAGAGGCAGATCTTTAAATTTAAGGAAACACACACACTCTTACACACACACACACACATACATACGAATACCAGATCAAATTCACTCTCTCTCTCTTTCCTTTCCTTTCTCTCTTTCTACCTGTATATATATATATATATATATATATATATATATATATATATATATATATATATATATATATATATATATATATATATATATATATATATATATATATATATATTTACACTGTATATACTGCTAATGGGGATTCGAACTCTGACCCTGATGGTAAGACATTGGGCTAACCAGTGGTGTAGTGGTTAGAGCAATGTCTTACCATCTCAGAGGTCGGGGGTTCGAATCCCCATTAGCAGTATCTACAGTGTAATATATATATATATATATATATATATATATATAATATATATATATATATATATATATATATATATATATATATATATATATATATATATATATATATATATATATATATATATAAGTAGAGGAACCGTTTTGATTTCCAGAGATAGAACAAGATACAGAGATAAGAAGGTGATTGGATGAACCCAGAGGAGGAAAGAATTTAACAGTATAAAGAGAAGGATAAGAGGTCAAGAAAAGATCACGTATGTTGGGTTCATTGACTAGACGGTTAGGAATACAGACGACGGAGTTGCACCAACTGCTCAAGGTTGTTTTTCATAGAAAAGTGGTGAGTTCACCAGCTTGATCATGAGAACTAGATAAAAGCCATTGGCGGTGGTGAACGTTGAAATCGCCTAAAATGATGATTTTAGAGAAAGGAGCAGAAGTAAGAATGTGTTCTATTTTGGAATTTAAATAGTCGAATTTTTTAATAATTAGTAGAATTAGGCGATAAATAAACAGAACAAATAAATTTAGCAGTAGCCACAAAGGAGAATATTTAGAAGATTCCAAATTAGAGACACGAGAACAAGGAACATCGTTTCGCACATATGCGCAACATCTTTCTCTGGCTGAAAATTGAGGGTAGAAACAGTAGGAGGCAACATAGTAGGGTTTGCTGTCAGCGTACTCAATCACCTGAGGTTCAGTTAAGAACAAGATGTGAAATGTAGAAAAAGAAAAGTTGTATTTGATAAAGGGAAAAAAATAGACAAAAGACCGCGAATGCTACAGAAATTAATGAAAAAGGAAGACCGTGCACCAGGGCAATCCTGCAACATGGTCCTGGGGGCACCATCCCCATCATCAGAGGTCGCTAACTCCTAAATGATGATGGGTGAGGGGTGGATGGAGGACATTGTTTGGTTGTTGCTTCTCGAAGCATCTCAGAGGCAGGTTTGTGTTTTACCATTTTTTCATTTAAAAAGATAAAGAACCAGGAGGGCTTGTAAATTTGTGGGAAAATGTGGAGAAAGGGGAGAACTGGTGCAGTGGGAGAATCCAATATTAGATTAGGGTACATTAGAGACCCTCTAAGAAGGTGAAACGCGAAAAGGAACGAACCATAGGGCAACGGAGTGAAACGGAATAGTCTAGTCTATCCTATAACTCCGCTTGTTATAACTAGTCAAGGGGTACTTAAATCGCCTCGGACGGCCCTACATCCTCTCCTATAACATATATATATATATATATATATATATATATATATATATATATATATATATATATATATATATATATATATATATATATATATATATATATATATATATATATATATATCGTAAAGAGGGATATGAAACATGAAAATTTGAAACATGGCATTAGAGCAGTTAAAAAGAGCTTACAGAAAATAGGTGTCAAAAAGAATGTTATAATCCGGATCGCTGCTCTTCAACTCCGAAAGGAAAGAAGGATAGAAAGCAGAAGGGGAAAGACTTGCAACATTATCGGAACACGAGCAAGATGCTTTCGAAAGACAGTGGATAAATAGAAAGGCTGATGTACGTATGACAGTTATGATTTGAGAACAATAATAGGAGTATTTTGTGAATTGGGGAAAAATTAATGAAATGCAAATAAAGAAAAGGTTGTGGGAAAGGATTCAGATATACGAACGAAATATTTTATAGTAAAAAAAAAATTAGGAAGAAAAAGGATTTCGTAATAAAATAATAGGGATAAAATTGACATAGGATAATTAAAGTAAAATGTAATTGGAAAATTGTAAAGGTTATTAGTCAAGTGTTGTTTTAGACTGTAAAACAACAATTACTATTAATATGTAAATTTTTAACGATAGATTTCTCCTAATTGTACAAAGGGTCGAAAATTATAATCTGAAACATGGAATTCTCCCAAAACAATTAATACTACACTGCAAAAATTGTCCCAACGAATCGTTGGGACAAGTGGCAAAAATATCACAAATTTTTTTTAGTTATTTTCTTATTAGGAAAAAATCGGTGAGGCGACTTTCTTATGCTTAACATGTCTTTTCTCTATTTAATATTTTACTCTGACATTTTTGCCACTTGTCACAACGATTCGTTAGGACAATTTTTGCAGTACACACACACACTATATATATATATATATATATATATATATATATATATATATATATATATATATATATATATATATATATATATATATATATATATATATATATAATTATATATATATATATATATATATATATATATATATATATATATATATATATATATATATATATATATATATATATATATATATATATATATATATATATATATATATATATATATATATATATATATATATATATATATATATATATATATGCACATAATAACATTGCATTAAAAAAATCATTTTGGCAATTTTTGAAGCATAAATATAAAAAGTTGGTTTTATTTCTTTTTCCCAAATAATAATTTTAAAAGAATAAATATTTTCACAAAAAAAAAAAAATTTCTTCTTTTTACTGAAATTATTTCTTTTTTTTTTATTTTTTTTTACATTTTTTTAATTTTTTTATTTCTTTTTTTTAGTTTATTTCTTGCTCTTTTTTTATTTTTTGTTATGCTTTATTTCTTTTTTGTTTATTTTCCATTTTTTTTAAACAAAAAAATATTTTTTATTTTTATTTATTTATTTTTTATTTTTTTTTTATTTATTTATTTTTTTTATGGGAAAATTGAAACAAGTTAAAAATAAATAAACAAACAAACAATAAATAAATAAAAAATTTAAAAAAAAAAAAAAAAAAAAAAAAAAAAAATAATTAAAATAAAAAAATATAGAAATAAATAATAAAATAAAAAAAAATAAAAAATTTTAATTATTTTTATATTATTATTACTACTATACTATTATTATTAATTAATTATTATTACTCTTATTAATTATTTTATTATTATTATTATTAATATTATTAGTACTCTTATCATTATTATTATTATTTTTATTATTTTTACATTACTATTATTATTTTTCTTACTACTATTAAAAATACGATTTTACATAAATATAAGTATATGGAAAAGTAGAGAAAATGTATTTTTATAGAGGAAAAGGAAGAGGAGGAGGAGAGGGGAGAGAAGATAAGAAAGAAAGATGGGGAGATGGAGAGAGAGAGAGAGAGAGAGAGAGAGAGAGAGAGAGAGAGAGAGAGAGAGAGAGAGAGAGAGAGAGAGAGAGAGAGAGAGAGAGAGAGAGAGAGAGAGAGGAAAGAGAGAAGAGATAGATAGATAGAGAGAAAGAGATAGATAGACAGATAGATAGATAGATAGATAGATAGATAGATAGATAGAGAGAGAGAGAGAGAGAGAGAGAGAGAGAGAGAGAGAGAGAGAGAGAGAGAGGTGATGGTGTTGTCATAGGAAGAACAATTTTTAAAACTTTGATCGTCCGGATTTTGTTTTTAAACCGTTTTAATTGTATTAATACTATATTTATTTTTAATATTAAATAAATTATTTAGCTTCAAATTTAATCTAACCCAGGAGTTACCCAACCCTTTTTTGCTTGTGGACCCCCTGAGTTCTAACTTTACGTGTGTGGACCCCCCATGTACCCATAGATAATATTCCTAAATTAAATATTTATTTGTAGGTTATTAAAAACTAGTTATGGGGTCCATGCAGACCCGGTTAGAAAACCCTGACCTAACCTAATCTAAATGAAAAATCGGAATTAAAATTCTGAAAATATTTTATAATGATTAAAAACAGATTATAGACGATTGCCACTCCAAACAATAAATAAATGCAGCTTTTGATTTGTCACCTTTTTCTAAACATTAACAAAATAAAAAAAATGTATTAACTCTTAACCATCTTTTAAACTAAAAAAAAAAAACAAACAAATTATTGTTTAGTTAATATTAATCATCTAAATATTCGAATTATTAGGAATTTTTTTGTGTGAAAAAAAAAAATTAATAATTTATTTTTTATTTTTATTAAAAAAAAAAAAAAAAAAAAAAAAAAAAAAAAAAAAATTTATTTTAAAATATTAAATTCATATGTATTTCCCCAACGGAAATATAAATGAAATTTATTAATGAAAAAATCCTACAATTTTATTATCATTAAAATAAAAATAAAATATTCCCCTCTAGGATATTTTTTCCCCTCAAGTTTAATCCTTCTACTTCATCCAGATCACACTTTAAATGAACACCAATTAAAAAGGTATACATGATAAAGATGACTAATTGAAATAATATGCAACACGTGTAATAAGTGCAATATTATCTAAAGGGTAACAATATTATCTAAAGAATAACAATATTATCCAAAGGGTAATAATATTATCCAAAGGGTAATAATATTATCCAAAGGGTAATAATATTATCCAAAGGGTAATAATATTATCCAAAGGGTAATACTATTATCCAAAGGGTAATAATATTGTCCAAAGGGTAATAATATTATCTAAAGGGTAACAATATTATCTAAAGGGTAGCAATATTATCCAAAGGGTAATAATATTATCTAAAGGGTAACAATATTATCCAAAGGGTAATAATATTGTCCAAAGGATAATAATATTATCTAAAGGGTAACAATATTATCCAAAGGGTAACAATAATATCTAAAGGGTAACAATATTATCTAAAGAGTAACAATCTGCTGCCAAGTACACAGGTATACGAAATGGAAAGATAAAAGAGAAAGGTTAAAATTTAATTATGGACATAGTTTATCTGGAATACTAATTAAACTAACTAAGATATAAAAAAAAGAGAAAGAAGAGAAGATGAAGAGAAAGAAAAAAAAGAAAAAGAAGAGAAAAAAGAAAATATAAAAGAAAAAAAAACAGAAAATAAATGAAAAAAAGAAAAACAGTAAAGAAAAAAAAAGAAAACGAAGCAGTGAACATAATAAAAAAATTTGAAATA
>SEYY01006929.1:17500-25000 GCA_009176605.1 Armadillidium nasatum | reverse complement strand
ATATATATATATATATATATATATATATATATATATATATATATATATATATATATATATATATATATATATATATATATATATATATATATATATATATATATATATATATATATATATATATATATATATATATATATATATATATATATAAAAACTTTAATTCTTACTTATCTTAACGATATTTAATTTAACTTTGACAGAATTTGTATTAATGTTTACAGAACTATTAACGCTACTAGTGTGCGGTCAATATGCAAATATACAGATGCATGGCACACGAACATTTGCCTATGAGAGACTCCGTCCCCGACCCATCCTAGTCCCTGTCTCCCCGTTCACATCCCCGTCACCCTCCCCCTCTTCTTTTCCGTCCCCGTTCCATCCCCCTCACAGTTCCCGTCACTTGAGTGGTGACGACTATATTTTTAATCATTTAATTAATTATTAATTATTTAAATATTTCATATCTATGCGATTTAGCCAATGACAAAATGTTTGCAACGAATTCTATATAGAAGAATTGAACTATTTCACTTTAATTCTATTCAAATAACTTGTATAAATCACATTACGTTGGTCAATAAAACTATATTATATTTTTTTTTGAGCTGTCATTTAGAGCTTCGTTTCCTATGTGGGGTCGACAAGGACCCCCAGGAGAACAGATGGATCCCCAGGGGATCCCATGGACCCCCAGGAGACCAGACGGATCCTCAGGGGAACAGAGAAGCTTTGAGGAGATCCTAAAAATAAAAAAATATTTATTTAATTTAGAAATATTACATATGAGTATATGGGGCTCACATGCGTAAAGAGAGGACTCTGGAGGGGGTCTACATACGTGTAATGAAGACTTACGGGGTTCACAGACGTAGTGTTTGAACTCAGGGGGTTCACAAGCAAAAAAAAAAAAAATAATAAGGAATGAAACCCTCGATTTAGAGTAACAAATGTTGATTCAAGACAGAGTATATAAATGGTTTTTAAAAACAAATTCATGTTACTTTAATAGGACACTGGAAATTCTGTCATAGTATGATGTCTATAAATTTTACTGTTTCCAATATTTCATAGCTACTATATATATATATATATATATATATATATATATATATATATATATATATATATATATATATATATATATATATATATATATATATATATATATTATTTAGTAACTTTCAATTATTACCACCATTCACTGGTCGGGGGCATCTATGTTCGTGTGCCATGCATTTGTATAGAGTAAACATATTATATTATAAGCATATTATAACTGCATCGAAAATACAGTTCACCCTAATAGGGATTTGCATATTTATTCTGTGGAAAATTAAAGGTGAAATTAGTATGCAAACGTGAATCTCAATTTATGTAAGAATTTTTTTTTTTTTTTTTTAAATAGAATTGCTTTTTTAAATATATATTTCTATAAAAGGATAAAAAAAAAGAATAAAAAAAAGTTTAATTTCCTTTTGTGATAAATTGAAATTATTTCAGTAGACAGAAAATCCAAAATATGTAATTGAAATATAAATCAAAGACCATTTTCTCAGTCTCTCTCTCGCTCTCTCTCCCTCTCTCCATCTCCACTACCTCTCTCTCTCTCTGCTTCTGTTTCTCTCTTTTTCTTCCCTCTCTCCTCCTCCCCTTCCTCACTACCTCTCTCTGTGTCTCTGTCTCTCTCTCTCTCCCTCTCTCTCTCTTACACGCACACACATTTGGAGTAATAATTTGTCTTACTCGTTTTATTTGAAAAGAGAATAAACAAGTGTGGATTTATTATTATTTTATTTTATTATTTTATTTATATTATTTTTATTATTTAAAAAAAAAAATCAGAGAATCAGCAACTGGCAATCGAAGATGAACCAATAAGAACAAACTTCGTATGTGATTAAATTATGGTCATAATAATAATAATAATAATAATAATAATAATAATAATAATAATAATAATAATAATAATAATAATAATACAGACACACTAATATTCTTTCAAAGCAAATCCATCTTAGCAATTTTTCTTTTGCATCATATTCCTCAAGTATCATTTGCAACTTTCATTTCACTCTATTATAAGGGTTCTCAAAATTCACTCATTTAACACAGCGTTTCCCAACCGAAGTCCACATGGACCTCCAGGGGATCAAATCGACCCCAATGAACCACATGAACCCAAGGGGATCACGAAAGTTGTGAGGAGGTTCTCCAGAAATTTTTTTTATTTCTTGGGTCCATAATATGCGCTAAGCCTTAGCTATATGAGTATATAGGGTTCACATACGTAAAGTTAGAACTCAGGGGGGAGGGTCTACAAGCAAGAAAGGGTTGCAAACACCCTGATTTAGCAGTTAATTAAAACAACTTTAATCCTTGAACACAAACTATTTCAAATATTTTTTTTAAAGTAAAATTTTCAACCTTTTTAGTGTGGTATAATTTAATTTCAATTGTCGCTGCCGTGGCATTAGGGTAGAGTTACTCATTTACATGATTAAAGCACTGGTTCGATTTCTCGAACGGATTCTAGAAAGAAACCGCTTAGAAAATTCCCCTCCTCGAGTAGGCCAACGCCCGTGAGGAGTGAAGTTAAAAAGAATGATTTAATTTAAAAATGTCTTCAATCTTCGACATGTATTAAAAGTCTCTAATTCTACTCACGGGTCGGGTGGTACCGGGGGTTCTTCAAACAAACGTTGATTGAATCATC
Source organism: Armadillidium nasatum (assembly GCA_009176605.1). Classification (NCBI taxonomy): domain Eukaryota; kingdom Metazoa; phylum Arthropoda; class Malacostraca; order Isopoda; family Armadillidiidae; genus Armadillidium; species Armadillidium nasatum. The sequence goes on along the minus strand of SEYY01006929.1, from coordinate 22,281 downwards.
TTTCTAAATTTGCATTTTTTTACTAACATATATATATTGCTTTCTTCATATGACTTATCATCAATATATTTTATATCTAATCCAGAGGTAACTTACTATTTTATAACAAAATAACCACAATAATTCCTTATCACACTTTTCACTTACCCTACAAATCCTTTTCACACATTTCACTCACCCTACAATTCCTTCTCACACTTTTCACTTACCTTACAATTCCTTATCACACTTTTAACTTACCCTACAATTCCTTATCACATATTTCACTCATCCTACAATTCCTTATCACACTTTTCACTTACCCTACAAATCCTTATTGCACTTTTCACTCACACTACAATTCCTTATCACACTTTTCACTTACCTTACAATTCCTTATCACACTTTTCACTTACCCTACAATTCCTTATCACATATTTCACTCATCCTACAATTCCTTATCACACTTTTCACTTACCCTACAAATCCCTATTGCAATTTTCACTCACCCTATATTTCTTCATCACACTTTTCAGTTACACTACATTTCTCCTAATTTTTTTTCACACACACGCATTTTAAATAAATCTCTCAGTATCATATTTCTTAAATGATGAATTCCAACTGCTGACGTTGCCCCGCAGGCGCTAACTTCTCATCTTTCTCATATATCAGGTATCACAGTAAGCAGTTATTTTCAATGCCCCAATAAAAGATCTATAAATTCACTCTATGTAATCTTTGACTGAACTATAATTTGAAAATTAAACAATTTGAGACGCTAACCTCTGATCTTTCTCTTATACTCCATAAATCATAAATTAAGTTGTCTTCAATGCCTCAATAAAATATTTATCATCAACGCGCTCGAAGAAATCTCTTACCCAGCTATTAGATCTTTTATAACAGACAAATAAAATATACTCTCTATTAAATATTCTTACCATTATTGTTTTTTTTCTCGTTCACTTCTTGGAAGAATCACAGTTTCCTAATGATAAAAAAAAAATAATTGAAGTGATTGAGTATCATTTGTTCTTGTAAGGATTAAGCTTTTGATATATGGGGAGGATCCGACCACTCATCTTCTTGTAAAAAAAATGGAGTCTAGAGCTTTTAACCACATCACTATTCCAATTCTTCCTGCTCACAAAACTATTTTACTACATTTCAAATTTTCTCTATAAAAAAAACCCTTCTGAACTAATAAATCACATACCACCTCATTCACTTCACATGAGATATTTAATTTTATTTTAATGTTTGGACTCCTCATACTAGTCTGATACGATCATTTTTTTCAAATGCACTCTTCCATCCTCTATTTATCTCTACAACCCGGTTTTACATATTCGGGTATGACACCAATTAACCTGCCCAATCATTTCATATTTCCTCCTCTAGAGTATCTTAAATGATAGATTTCTTTTCCTTAACTATATATATATATATATATATATATATATATATATATATATATATATATATATATATATATATATATATATATATATATATATATATATATATATATATATATATATATATATATATATATATATATATATATATATATATATATATATATATATATATATATATATATATATATATATATATATATATATATATATATATATATGAATAGCATAAATCATGTGGGATTGAGAAAATATTTATACTACGACGGGTACAATAGAAAAGCTCAAAATATATCCAAGAAATAAATATAAAAAAGCAAATATTAAAAAACTATCACGTTGTGTGATATCAGACTCACGAGAGAGCTATATATATATAATATATATATATATATATATATATATATATATATATATATATATATATATATATATATATATATATATATATATATATATGTGGGTGTGTGTGCGTGTGTACGTGTGTGTACGTGTTTGTGTGTGTGTGTGTGAGTGAGTGAGTGAGTGAGTGATAAGTAAATAAATAAGTGTGTAAGTAAATAAGTAAATTAAATTAAATTAACTTAAATTAAAATTAAAATTAAATTAAATTAAATTAAAGTAAAAAAGTAAGGAGTAAGTTAATAAGTGTATGTGTTTGTGTGTGTGTGTGTTAAGTGAGACTACTCTTATATTTCTTTTCAGAATATTTAGAAAATCCAAACTGTAAATGTAAATTAGGTATTATCAGTAGTTTGTTCATTGTTTGTTTTCGCATATTTTTTTCAGACATTATTTTGTTACATAATTTTAATTTTTTTTTCGAAAAAATAAATTATTTAGTAGTTCAATTCCTACAAAAAAAAAAAAAAAAAAAAAAAATATCAGTAAGTAGAAATGTCAAAAGCATGCAAAGTATAAAACAATTGTATGCAACACTTGTCAAAAATTGGTGACATGACAAAAAAAAAAAAAAAAAAAAAAAAAAAAAAAATATTTGCATTAAAACCTTTCCAAAAAAGTCTGAAAAATGCCTGATTAAAAAAAATAACAAAAAAATAAAAAATAAAAAAATAGCCAAACACAATTTAATGTTGCAATCTTTTAGTTAATTTAAACAATTTATAAAATTTAAGATCAAAATTTAAAAAAAAAGACAATTAAGAAAGATAAAATTTAGAAAAGACAAAATTTACAAACCTTCTTAAAAGATTTATGTCAACTGTTCCGATTTCTAACATTCTTTTAAAACAGATTTAATGAATTTATTTAAAAAAAATAAAATAAAAATATATAAAATAAATTAAATCCCAATAGAAGGAAAAACATTTTTAGAGTCTTTTCTAGAATCTTAATTTTTCTGATGTGGTTTCATATTTTCAAAGGTAAAACAAAATGTCGGTCATGATAATTGGTCATTGCTTTCATTTTCAAGTTTTCTTTATATATTCATTTGAAAACACCAAGGCTGGCCAACTCCGGCTAAGAACTCCGGCTCCGACTCCAGCTCCGGCTTCGACCAGCTCCGGCTCCAAATCAGGCTAAGACTTCCTCTCTGACTCATTTTATTTTTCTTTATATATTCGTTTGAAAGAACAAAGGCTTGCCAACTCCGGCTAATATATATATATATATATATATATATATATATATATATATATATATATATATATATATATATATATATATATATATATATATATATATATATATATATATATATATATATAAAAACTCTTTAATGACTTAAGAATTTTGAATGATTTTGACGTTTTAAAATTTAATTTCGCATTTTAATAGTTCTAAGTGCACTACACTTCCTGGAGCGTTAATGGGAAGAATCCTTCTTTTCCCGCAGCCGATCGTTTCCCTAAAACACGAAGAAAAAAGTATGCGTGTTTATGTGTGTGTTTATGAGTATGTTTGTGCGTTCATCCTTACACTTAACTTTCACGCAAAACACCAATGAAAATATCTCGTGAGCAAACATCCATTTGCCGTAAGCTATTTTAAAGTTATGTAGCTTGAAATGTGTTTATAAAATTATGTGGTCATACTTGACTTCATGCTTGCTTGCACATTCGTACCTTTTACACATGTATGTACTGTGGTGCGGAATGAGTATTTGAGGCACGGTGTCATTGTGTGTATTCACACAATAACAACAACAACAACAACAACAACACACACACTCCCACAAAAGTTTGCTAAATCAAAATCCAACGTACGTATATTTCAAATTACTACATAAAGCCCAAGTCAGATACGTCGCAGAGCGCATATTCGCAAGGGACTTTCTTGGTTGTAAGAGAAATATATTCTCACAATTTGCCATTATATAAGAGAGAATTGCCTTCAGGAAACAGAAAAGTTCAGAGTTTATTAAGAGGTATAAAATAAGCGTATCGCAGGAAGAGGCAAGTTTAAAGCCTGATTTAAGGATGATGAAAGTACCTTTATGCTCTTCTCTCTCTCTCTGTCTGTCTGTCTGTCTGTCTGTGTGTCTCTCTCTCCCCGTTATTTTGCAACATTCGTAAAAACTTTATTGGTAACTTTGTGTTAAATTCCTTAGCTCAAAAAAATTGTAATATTTATGTAGTTTACAATTAAATATTTTGATATTAAACTAAACTAGCATATATATGTAAAACAAAATTAAATATACGCAATAATAATAATAATAATAATAATAATAATAATATTACTACTAATAATAATAATAATATTACTACTACTACTACTACTACTACTACTAATAGTAATAATAAATAAAAATAATAATTACCATAATAAAAATAACAATTATAACAATTAAAAATAATACTAAATGATAATAATGATCACAAACTATGTAATTAATAATAATAATAATAATAATAATAATAATAATAATAATATGCAAAAATAATTTATTACTATAATACCAAAATATAATAAAAAATAATAATAGTAATAATAATATGAATATAATAATAATTAAAATAATAATAATAAAAAAAATTAGAATAAAACAATGTAATAACAATGATTAATTTTTCTAATTTATAAAAAAAAATTATTATTCACTATACGACTTTATATTCAGCATTGAATTATTATTCAAATTATTAATCAAAGTACACTCAAAGTAAACTCAAAGCACACTCAAAGTACACTCAAAGCACACTCAAAGCACACTCAAAGCACACTCAAAGCACACTCAAAGCACACTCAAAGCACACTCAAAGCACACTCAAAGCACACTCAAAGCACACTCAAAGTACACTCAAAGTAAACTCAAAGCACACTCAAAGCACACTCAAAGCACACTCAAAGTACATTCAAAGTGCACTCAAAGTACACTCAAAGTACACTCAAAGCACACTCAAAGTACACTCAAAG
>SEYY01006929.1:0-12500 GCA_009176605.1 Armadillidium nasatum | reverse complement strand
TACCCACGCCTACTCTGCAATTTACCGGTATGGGGATGTGCAAGAGTATACATTCTACAACCCTTAATAACACTACTTAAAAAAATAATTCGTAAATTATTTGGATCTCGCAATTACTATGAACATACAAGCCCACTCTTCAAAAAAATTATCCATACTCAAACTCAAACTATCAGATATGCTTACTCTCACAATGTCTACTCACATTTCAAACTCTCACAATGTCTACTCGGACATTTTCAAATAATTACTAACAAATTAATAATGAATGAAAACTAAAATGTAAGAAGACCAAATCTGCACAGCACAAACTCACATACACTAAATAAAACAAAGTATACATTAACCAAATCTCGGAGAGTTATATCGTACAATGACAGTGAAAAATGAAATGATCATACAAAAAACTTACAAGAATTTGTAACACTTCCCACTTTTAGTAAACATGTCAAAAATTCACTTGCTAACAAAATATTAAAGAAAGTAACCGACATCCCATATTTCCCCACTAGCTCAAAATCGCAATTTTGTTATTACTATTATTGTTACTATTATTATATTATTATAGTAATAATTATTTGTATTATCATTATTGAATTTATTATTGATGGTTATTGTTATCTGTATCATTCATAGATGAAATGTCTATATTGATCAATGACAAAACCCCGAAACACTCTCCAAAAAAGTTGAAACCTCTTTAACAAACATCACAAGATGGTCGACTCAAAAACTATCATTAAATCCACCTCTTACATAAATAAGCGACAAAAACGTCAAATCGTTCTTAGTAAAAAATAAATAAAAATTATTGGGAGTTGGTGATGTACTTTGATATGTGACTTTGTTTGCTTTGATTATTTGAGTGATGAGTGCTTTGAGTAGTTGAGTACTTGGTGGTTGGTGTGCTTTGAGTGGTTGAGTTTACTTTGAGTGTACTTGAGTGTTTTGAGTTTACTTTGAGTGACTTTGAGTGTGCTTTGAGTTTACTTTGAGTGTACTTATTAATAATTTGAATAATAATTAATGTGATATAAAGTCGTAAGTGATAATAATTTTTTATAAAATTTAGGATTTTTATTTAATTATTATTATTTTTATTATTTTATAATTTTACATTATTATTGCATATATTATTATTATTATATAATTACATATTGTGTCATAATATTATAATATTTTAATTTATAATTGTTTTTATATTAGTAAAAATATTATTATTATTATATTATTATTATTGAATTTATTTATTTTTACTATATATGCTAGTTTAGTTTAATATCAAAATATTTAATTGTAAACTACATAAATATTACAATTTTTTTGAGCTAAGGAATTTAACACAAAGTTACCAATAAAGTTTTTACGAATGTTGCAAAATAACGGGGAGAGAGAGACACACAGAAGGACAGACAGCAGACAGAGAGAGAGAGAGAGCATAAAGGTACTTTCATCATCCTTAAATCAGGCTTTAAACTTGCCTCTTCCTGCGATACGCTTATTTTATACCTCTTAATAAACTCTGAACTTTTCTGTTTCCTGAAGGCAATTCTCTCTTATATAATGGCAAATTGTGAGAATATATTTCTCTTACAACCAAGAAAGTCCCTTGCGAATATGCGCTCTGCGACGTATCTGACTTGGGCTTTATGTAGTAATTGAAATTACGTACGTGGATGATTTAGCAAACTTTTGTGAGTGTGTGTGTTGTTGTTGTTTTGTTGTTGTATGTGTGAATACACACAATGACACCGTGCCTCAAATACTCATTCCGCACCACAGTACATACATGTGTAAAAGGTACGAATGTGCAAGCAAGCATGAAGTCAAGTATGACCACATAATTTTATAAACACATTTCAAGCTACATAACTTTAAAATAGCTTACGGCAAATGGATGTTTGCTCACGAGATATTTTCATTGGTGTTTTGCGTGAAAGTTAAGTGTAAGGATGAACGCACAAACATACTCATAAACACACACATAAACACGCATATTCGTGTTTTAGGAAACGATCGCTGCGGGAAAAGAAGGATTCTTCCATTAACGCTCCAGGAAGTGTAGTGACTTAGAACTATTAAAATGCGAAATAAATTTAAAAAAAATCAATGCTTAATCATATTATATTATATATATATATATATATATATATATATATATATATATATATATATATATATTATATATATATATATTATTATATATATTATATATAATAATTAGCCGGAGTTGGCAAGCCTTTGTTCTTTCAAACGAAATAAAAAAAATAAATAGTCAGAGAGGAAGTTAGCCTGATTGGAGCCGGAGTTCGAAGCCGGAGCTGGAGTCGGAGCCTTGGTTGTTTTCAAATGAATATATAAAGAAAACTTGAAAATGAAAGCAATGACCAATTATCATGACCGACATTTTGTTTTACCTTTGAAAATATGAAACCACATCAGAAAAATTAAGATTCTAGAAAAGACTCTAAAAATTTCCTTCTATTGGATTTAATTTATTTATATATTTTTATTTTATTTTTTTTAAATAAATTCATTAAATCTGTTTTAAAAGAATGTTAGAAATCGGAACAGTTGACATAAATCTTTTAAGAAGGTTTGTAAATTTTGTCTTTTCTAAATTTTTCTTTCTTAATTGTTTTTTTTTTAAATTTTTATCAAAATTTATAAATTTAAATTGTTAAAAGTGAGATAAATTTTTTATTTATTTTTTTTTTTTTTTTTATTTTTTTTAATCAAATTAAATTTTTATTAAAAAAAAAAAAAAAAAATATTTTTATTTTATTTTTTTTTTTTGTCATGCAAATTTTGACAGTGTGCATACAATTGTTTTATACTTTCATGCTTTTGACATTTCTACTTATGATATTTTTTTTTTTTTTTTTTTTTTTTTTGTAGGAATTGAACTACTAAATAATTTATTTTTTCGAAAAAAAAATTAAAATTATGTAACAAAATAATGTCTGAAAAAAATATGCGAAAACAAACAATGAACAAACTACTGATAATACCTAATTTACATTTACAGTTTGGATTTTCTAAATATTCTGAAAAGAAATATAAGAGTAGTCTCACTTAACACACACACACACAACACATACACTTATTTTTACTTTTTTACTTTAATTTATTTAATTTTTTTTTAATTTAAGTTAATTTAATTTAATTTTTAACTTACACACTTATTTATTTATATCACTCACTCACTCACTCACACACCACACACACAACAGTACACACACGACACACGCACACACACCACATATATATATATAATATATATATATATATATATATATATATATATATATAATATATAATATATATAATATTATATAGCTCTCTCGTGAGTCTGAATCACACAACGTGATAGTTTTTTATATTGCTTTTTTATATTTATTTCTTGGATATATTTTGAGCTTTTCTATTGTACCCGTCGTAGTATAAATATTTTCTCAATCCCACATGATTTATGCTATCTATATATAATAGATTATTATATATATATATTATATATATATATATATATATATATATATATTATATAATATATATATATATATATATATATATATATTTAAGGAAAAGAAATCTATCATTTAAGATACTCTAGAGGAGGAAATATGAAATGATTGGGCAGGTTAATTGGTGTCATACCCGAATATGTAAAACCGGGTTGTAGAGATAAATAGAGGATGGAAGAGTGCATTTGAAAAAAATGATCGTATCAGACTAGTATGAGGAGTCCAAACATTAAAATAAAATTAAATATCTATGTGAAGTGAATGAGGTGGTATGTGATTTATTAGTTCAGAAGGGTTTTTTTTATAGAAGAAAATTTGAAATGTAGTAAAATAGTTTTGTGAGCAGGAAGAATTGGAATAGTGATGTGGTTAAAAGCTCTAGACTCCATTTTTTTTACAAGAAGATGAGTGGTCGGATCCTCCCCATATATCAAAAGCTTAATCCTTACAAGAACAAATGATACTCAATCACTTATTTTTTTTTTATCATTAGGAAACTGTGATTCTTCCAAGAAGTGAACGAGAAAAAAAACAATAATGGTAAGAATATTTAATAGAGAGTATATTTTATTTGTCTGTTATAAAAGATCTAATAGCTGGGTAAGAGATTTCTTCGAGCGCGTTGATGATAAATATTTTATTGAGGCATTGAAGACAACTAAAGTTTATGATTTATGGAATAGAGAAAGATCAGAGGTTAGCGTCTCAAATTGTTTAATTTTCAAATTATAGTTCAGTCAAAGATTACATAGAGTGAATTTATAGATCTTTTATTGGGCATTGAAAATAACTGCTTACTGTGATTAACACTGGATATAATGAGAAAAGCAAATGAAGAAGTATCAGCGCCTGCGGAATAACAAAACGGAACGTCAGCAGATTGAAATTGATACATTAAGAAATAATGATAACTGAGACGATATTAATTTAAAAAAAATAGCGATGTGTGTGAAAAAAATATAGAGAAGAATGTAGTGTTAACTAGAAACGCTGTGTGAAGAAATAATTTAAGAGTGCAGTTGAAAATATGACCAATAAGCGGATAATAATAAGAAATAAAGAGTAAGTGAAAAGTGTATGACAGGAATGAAAATAAAAGGAATGAGTGAAAATATAGTAGAAAAGAATACATGTATAGAAAGTAAGCTGAAAAAGAATTGGTGATAAGGAATTGTAAAGTAGTGAAAGTGTGATAAGGAATCTGATAGTGTGAATAGAAAGATGAGCAATAAAGGATTTTGTAGGTAAGTAGAAAGCTGCTGATAAGGATCTGTAGATGAAAAAAAACAAGATGAAATATAAGTGATAAAGAGAAATTAGATAGAGGATAAGTCATAAAAGTTATATAGGAAATGATAAGGTAAAGTGAGTGTGGAAAGGAATTGTATAGGGATGAAGATGAAATACGTGTTAAAAGGATTTGTAAGGATAAGATAGAAAAAGTAATAGAATAAGGAATTATTATGGTATATTATGTAATAAAATAGTAAAGTACCATACTGGATAGATAATAACAATAATAATCTTGATTGATAGTATAATGAGAAAAGACAATAAAATATATCAGTTAGTAAAAAAAATGACAAATATTAAAAAATATAGTTCACATCAACGTTTGTTTGAAGAACCCCCGGTACCACCCGACCCGTGAGTAGAATTAGAGACTTTTAATACATGTCGAAGATTGAAGACATTTTTAAATTAAATCATTCTTTTTAACTTCACTCCTCACGGGCGTTGGCCTACTCGAGGAGGGGAATTTTCTAAGCGGTTTCTTTCTAGAATCCGTTCGAGAAATCGAACCAGTGCTTTAATCATGTAAATGAGTAAGCGTCTACCTAATGCACGGCCAGCGACAAATTGAAATTAAATTATTACACACTAAAAAGGTTGTGAAAATTTTACTTTTAAAAAAAAAATGATATGTAAATAGTTTTGATGTTCAAGGATTAAAGTTGTTTTAATTAACTGCTAAATCAGGGTGTTTGCAACCCTTTCTTGCTTGTAGACCCTCCCCCCTGAGTTCTAACTTTACGTATATGAACTCCTAATTACTCATATAGCTAAGGCTTAGCGCATATTATGGACCCAAGAAATAAAAAAAAAATTGCTGGAATAACCTCCTCACAAACTTTCGTGATCCCATTGGGTTCATTGGTCATTGGGTCGATCTGATCCCCTGGAGGTCTGTGACTTTTCTTTTGACGCTGTGTTAAATGATGTGTATTTTGAGAAATTTCTTTTATAATAGGTTGAAATGAAAGTTGCAAAATGGATACTTTGAGGAATATATGCAAAAGAAAATTGCTAAGATGGGATTTGCTTTGAAAGTATTAGTGTGTCCTGTATTATTGATTATTTAGTTATTTATTATTTTATATTTATTATTATTATGATTAATTATTACATGACCATAATTTAATCACATACGAAGTTTGTTCTTATTGGTTCATCTTCGATTGCCAGTTGCTGTTCTCTTGATTTTTTTTTTAAATAATAAAATAATATAAAGATCAGTAATAAAATAATTAATAAATCCACATTTTCTCTTTTCAAATTAAAACGAGTAAGGACAAATGTATTACTCCAGAATGTGTGTGCGCTGTAGATTGAGAGACGGAAGAGAGAGATAGAGACAGAGACACAGAGAGAGGTAGTGAGGAAGGGGAGGAGGAGAGAGGGAAGAAAAAGAGAGAAACAGAAGCAGAGAGAGAGAGAGAGGTAGTGGAGATGGAGAGAGGGAGAGAGAGCGTGGGAGAGACTGAGAGAAATTCGGTCTCTGGATTTATAATTCACGATTACATATTTTTGGATTCTTCTGATCTACTGGAAGATAATTTCAATTTATGCACAAAAGGAAATCTTTTTTTGCTTTTTTTTTATCCCTTTTATGAAACTTATATATTTAAAAAACAACATTCTATTTAAAAAAATATTATGTGTTAAATTGAGATTCACGTTCACCTTTAATTTTCCCAGAATAAATATTGCAAACTCCCTATTAGGGTTCTTTTTTTGACTCATGTTAATAATGCTTTAATATAATATGTTTACTCGTATAACAAATTGCATGGCACTCTCTTGACCAGTAATGGTTTGGTAATATTGAAAGTTACTAATAATTTATTATATATAGCATAATTATATATATATATAATATATCATATATATTTTTACTTACTACTATATATTACATATATCAGTAGCTAATGAAATATGGAAACAGAAACAATTTAAGACATCATACTTATGACAGAATTCCAGTGTGTCCTATTAAAGAACATAATTTGTTTTAAAAACCATATCGTATACTCTGTCTTGACCATTCAACTCTTGTTACTCTAATCGAGTGGTTTCATTCTTATTATTCTTTTTGTTTTTATTGCTTGGTTTGAACCCCCTGAGTTGCCAAAACAACTACGTCTGTAGAACCCCGTCAATGTCTTCATTTTACACGAGCTATGTAGCACCCCCTCAGAGTTCCTCTCGTTAACGCATTAGTGAGGCCCCATATACTCATATGAATATTTCTAAATTCAGCAATTTAACACTTATTTTTTTCCTATTTTCTTTAGGATTTCATACCTCCTCAACACGCTGGTCCTCTGTTCCCGCTGAGGACCACCGTCTGCGTCTTTCACTGGGGTGTCATGGATCCCGCTTGGATTCCCCATATCTGTATCCTCCGCTGGGTCCGTAGTGTCGGACCCCAGCATTAGAAACGAAGCTCTAAATGACAGAATGCTTCAAAAACACTAAAATAAATGTTTTATTGAACCAAACGCCGTAATGTGATTCATATACAATTTATTCTCGAACTTAGAATTAAGTGAAAATAGTTCAATTTTCTATATAGAATTCGTTCGAAACATTCTTGTCATTGGCTAAATGCGATCTAGATATGAAGTATTGTAATTTACATAAAATTAATTAAATGAATTAAAAATATAGCTCGCTCCACCACTCAATAGACGGGAACTGTGAAGGGGATGGAGACGCGACGGAAAAGAAGAGGGGAGTGGCCACCTGGTGTACGGGAATGTGAACGGGTGAGGACAGGATAGGTATGGTCCGGGACCGGACTCTCTCTCATTAGGCACATCGTATCGTGTGCCATGCATCTGTATATTTGCATATTGACCGCACACTAGTAGCGTTAATAGTTCTGTAAACATTAATACAAATTCTGTCAAAGTTAAATTAAATATCGTTAAGATAAGTAAGAATTAAAGTTTTTATATATACCCTATCTATGACGTATATTAATATACTATATGTATAGATATATATAGATATAGATATAGTATATTATAATACTGATATATATATTAATATATATACTCGTATATAATTATATATATGTAGTAGTATAAATATATATATATATACTAATATTTATATATATATATACTTTACTATATATATAACTATAATATCAGTATATATATACTATATATATATCTAATACTTACTAATATATATAATATATATATATAATTAAGATATATAGTTAATGAGATAAAAGTATCGGCATACTTATTTGAAGAAACCATCTTATTACATGCAAATTTTTTATAGGTTTATTTAAATGTTTTGAACATTTTAAATATATCGATAAGTTATTCAGACCTTTTTTACGTTAAAAAAAATGGACTCACACTCACTCACTCTACTCACAAGCTTCACTCACAAATCTCACCTCACTCACTCAACTCACTCACTTTACAAACTCACTCACAAACTCACTCACTCACTCACTTCACATTCACCCTCCAAAAATCACTCACATCACTACACACAAACGGACACACACACTGTAAAGATAAAACATGCAATAAGATTGTTAATATATGAATGACATCTGACATCTATCGTGCCTTAGTTTCAAAATCACAAAAATTATGTTTCGCACCAATAAATACAAAATAAAAAAATCTAAAATATTTATCATATTTGCAAAAATTTATAGCTAAACATATATAGCTAAGGTTATATAGGTGAAGAGCCACAAAGTACCCCATAAGTTGAATTAAACTCGATTACACCTATTCACATAATATTCTTAAAAAAGAAACAAATGTACAATAAAACTAATTTTAGCTTCTAATATTATTAAAAACATTGAAGAGTTTATAATTCAAAATTCTTCTCACCAAAGAATCATTTTTAACAATAAGAGTAACCCACAAGGGATAACACAGTGATTTAAAGGCCTTTCCACAGACTCTGCAATGTGTGTGCGTGTGTGTGAGTCGTTCTTCGTGCGCATTTGTTCAGCACATGTACGTCAGTGTTCGCGAGCGTTGTCCTCCTGTACGGCTGAACAGATGGATGGTAAGAGATTTAGTTAAGATGTGTGATCTTGAAGCTGCGCAAATAACAACTTTCTTGCCAAAGGGAATTCTTAACGGAAATAAAACCACTGATGTATCCAATTTACATATCTTTCCATATATATATATATATATTATATAATATATATATATATATATATTAGTTATATATATATACTATATATAGTATATATATTATCATAATAAAGTCCAGACGGCTCCGTTATCGTAGCACGGAAGGCACTCCTTGAGTTATTATAAAAATACAAGTGTAATATACAGCTAGAGTTCAGAATTCCATTCAAGGCAGTGATGTATTTAAGAGTATCAATGTAGAATGTTGTATCTACCTAATATATATATATTATATAATATTATTAATAAAAAAAAAAAAAAAAAAAAAAAAAAAAAAAAAAAAAAAAAAAAAAAAAAAAAAAAAATATATATATATATATATATATATATAATATACTATAATATATAATATAATTATTTTATTAATTTATATATATATATATATATATATATTATATTATATATATATATATATTTCATTATACTAATAATATATAATATTATATAAATATATATTATATATATATATATAATTATATATATATATATATATAATAATATAATAATATATATGTACGTGTGTGTGCGCGATTCTGCTCAGAAAGATTTTTGTGAGAAGTTGCAATTTAAATAAATTCCAAGCCATAAAGGGAATTTGTTTAACTTTTTGTGTATTCCTTAAACATCATTAGTTCTCTCCTCTCTCTCTCACGGTCTCTCTCTCTCTCTCTCTCTATTTATTTGTATCCTCTCTCTTCTCTATCTATCCATATGTCTATCTTTTTTTTTTTTTTTTTTTTTTTTTTTTTTTTTTTTTTTTTTTTTTTTTTTTTTTTTTTATCTCTCTTTCTCTTTCGTTATTCATTTTGTTATTACTTATTTCCAATTCTTTATAATCTCTAACAAATTACACTGGTCGACAGTGAAAATCTTTTTGACTTGAAAATAGTTCTTTCTTATCTTTTCATGAAATGGAAATGAATTAAAAATTAGTTAGCTCTTCTTTAAGTTAGCCCTTTGTTCAATATATAATATAATAAAATATATATATATATATATATATATATATATATAATATATATATTATATATATATGTATATATATATAAAGAATAAAAACACCTTTCTCTAAACGTACTTTTAGCATTAAATCCTTACTTCGAACACGTCAACATATAAATAATCATAAACTATAATGTTATTATAATTTTTAATTTCATTCTGTAATTTCTTTTTATTTCTTTGAATGAATTTTTAGGATAAGAAATTAAAATATTTATTCTGCCATAGCATTAAATTAAAAATTTTCGAAGTACCTTGCTGTTCAGTATGCAATATACATTCATAATAATAATTCAGAGTTTGCGGTTGACGAATAATTAAATCAAATATTTCAAATTTTTTTTATGTTCACTGCTTCGTATTCATTTTTCTTTATGTTTTCTTTTTTTCTTTTTCTGTTTTTTTTTTTTTTATTTTTCTTTTTTCTCTTCTTTTTTTTTTTTCTTTCTTATCTTTCTTTCTCTTTTTTTTATATTTAGTTAGTTATTAGTATTCAGATAAACTATGTCCATAATTAATTTTAACCTTTCTCTTTTATCTTTCCATTTCGTATACCGTGTACTTGGCAGCAGATTGTTACTCTTTAGATAATATTGTTACCCTTTAGATAATATTATTACCCTTTGGATAATATTGTTATTGTTACCCTTTGGATATATTGTTACCCTTTGGATAATATTGTTACCCTTTAGATATATTATTACCCTTTGGATAATATTGTTACCCTTTAGATATTATTGTTACCCTTTGGATAATATTGTTACCCTTTAGATAATATTATTACCCTTTGGATAATATTATTACCCTTTGGATAATATTGTTATTCTTTAGATAATATTGTTACCCTTTAGATAATATTGCACTTATTACACGTGTTGCATATTATTTCAATTAGTCATCTTTATCATGTATACCTTTTTAATTGGTGTTCATTTAAAGTGTGATCTGGATGAAGTAGAAGGATTAAACTTGAGGGGAAAAAATATCCTAGAGGGGAATATTTTATTTTTATTTTAATGATAATAAAATTGTAGGATTTTTTCATTAATAAATTTCATTTATATTTCCGTTGGGGAAATACATATGAATTTAATATTTTAAAATAAATTTACCAAGTCAGCAAAATTTTTCATTCATTATTTTAAATAAAAATAAATTATTAATTTTTTTTTTTCACACAAAAAAATTCCTAATAATTCGAATATTTAGATGATTAATATTAACTAAACAATAATTTGTTTGTTTTTTTTTTTTTAGTTTAAAAGATGGTTAAGAGTTAATACATTTTTTTTATTTTGTTAATGTTTAGAAAAAGGTGACAAATCAAAAGCTGCATTTATTTATTGTTTGGAGTGGCAATCGTCTATAATCTGTTTTTAATCATTATAAAATATTTTCAGAATTTTAATTCCGATTTTTCATTTAGATTAGGTTAGGTCAGGGTTTTCTAACCGGGTCTGCATGGACCCCATAACTAGTTTTTAATAACCTACAAATAAATATTTAATTTAGGAATATTATCTATGGGTACATGGGGGGTCCACACACGTAAAGTTAGAACTCAGGGGGTCCACAAGCAAAAAAGGGTTGGGTAACTCCTGGGTTAGATTAAATTTGAAGCTAAATAATTTATTTAATATTAAAAATAAATATAGTATTAATACAATTAAAACGGTTTAAAAACAAAATCCGGACGATCAAAGTTTTAAAAATTGTTCTTCCTATGACAACACCATCACCTCTCTCTCTCTCTCTCTCTCTCTCTCTCTCTCTCTCTCTCTCTCTCTCTCTCTCTCTCTCTCTCTCTCTCTCTTTCCTCTTCTCCATCTCCCCATCTTTCTTTCTTATCTTCTCTCCCCTCTCCTCCTCCTCTTCCTTTTCCTCTATAAAAATACATTTTCTCTACTTTTCCATATACTTATATTTATGTAAAATCGTATTTTTAATAGTAGTAAGAAAAATAATAATAGTAATGTAAAAATAATAAAAATAATAATAATAATGATAAGAGTACTAATAATATTAATAATAATAATAATAATAATTAATAAGAGTAATAATAATTAATTAATAATAATAGTAGTAGTAATAATAACTAATAATAATTTATTTAATATTTTTATCATCCCATTTCTACTAATTATTTAAAAACATTTATTTATTTATTGTTTGTTTGTTTATTTATTTTTAACTTGTTTCAATTTTCCCATAAAAAAAATAAATAAATAAAAAAAAGTAAAAAATAAAATAAATATAAAAATAATAAACAAAAATATTTTTTTGTTTAAAAAAAATGGAAAATAAACAAAAAAGAAATAAAGCATAACAAAAAATAAAAAAAGAGCAAGAAATAAACTAAAAAAAAGAAATAAAAAAAATTAAAAAATGTAAAAAAAAATAAAAAAAAAGAAATAATTTCAGTAAAAAGAAGAAATGCTTTGTGAAAATATTTATTCTTTTAAAATTATTATTTGGGAAAAAGAAATAAAACCAACTTTTTATATTT
>SEYY01006928.1:37500-45518 GCA_009176605.1 Armadillidium nasatum | reverse complement strand
TATATATATATATATATATATATATATATATATCGATAAAAAAAAAAAAACAATAAATCTGGTAATTTTCTTTCACAATAAAAAAAAAAAAAAAAAAACACAGCTCCACTCCACCAGGTTCTATGGCAAACTGTTTTATTTAGTGTTTATATTCTTTACGTTCTGTCCTTTTATGACAAACTGGCAACATTCAAATATCTTAATATTTAAAAATATTCTCTATGTTGCCAAAAAGCAAAAGGAAGACAAACTGGCAACTTGACAAAAACTACTATTACAATTTGTCATACTTTTTTTCGTAACTTGCCATATCTGTCCTATATTTAAGAACAAAAAAGTTGGTCTAATTTAGGGACTGAGAATTTACAGCCCATATTTTAAATAATTGCAATGCGTGAAAATAAATATCGTACCCAAAAATTTGCAGTTGCAAAATGCATTTACTTCTTATTTTCTTTAATGATTTATACTTTTTACGTATTAAGTTGTTAAAAAAATGAATTTAAATCACTTTTCTCTGACAAAAATTTCATATTTATATCAACATCCTACGCCTGGTATTTTTAATTTGGAGGGGCTGCAGCCCTGGAGCCCATAATGACGAGCCGCCACTGCTTGGACCTTTATGCCTTTTCCTTGACATTGATTGATAGAAATATAAGCCCATCCTAATAAATTCAACTTTCTAGGTAATTAGACCTGGACCTTTTTTGCCTTTTTTCTGATATTGATCGACGGGAACATAATAAACCTATTGTTTGTACCATTTATCACCATACATCAAATAATCATTTCCATATATATTCCATTTACTCGTGCACCTTTTAATTTTCCAGGTAATTACCACCATACCTTTAGGCCTTTTACTTGACATTGACGAATGGTCCGAAGCCGCACCAACACACGTAATAACTTTTCCTTCATTTTATTATTATTATTATTATTATTATTATTATTATTATTATTATTATTATTATTATTATTATTATTATTAATTTTCGTCCATATGGACTTATAAATTAGATCCCATTACACTTTACCCACATCAAGAGCCGACATACTTAGCCCCGAAAGATGTTAAACTCCATATTTCTTCATAAGTTAAATACCCTTCATCCTGTTTTCCCTGAATATTCAGCCGATTTCTCATGATAAGATAGATTCCTCACCAGAACTCATCGTAACGTCTCCTTCATATATACATTTCATTTATTCAGCATACATTTACTTAGGCAATACAAGCACTTATACTAAGATTTCTAACAGCATCAAACATAAGAATACCCAAATTTCTCTAATATAGTTAACATAAGAATACCCGACTTTCAAATCTAGTTAACATATATACAGCATTATCATTACCGAAGTTATACAGCCTAATAACTTATGCATTTACTTTTGAATGATACCAACAATCGCTATAACTATCTCGTAAAAACTTTATATTTTCACACTGCTTCTATATTTTTCCTATTCTTTATAAACTAACTTACACTAACATACTTTAGATGTCAATATATCAACAAACACTTTTACCAAGGTTCCAAACAGAACCCTTACCAACATGTATCATAACTTTTCCATTTTATTATTATTACCCGTATGAACTTACATATATTAGACCCCATCACACAATCCAAATCAAGAGCCGACGTACTTAGCCCCTAAAGATGGTAAACTCCATACTACTTCATATGCTAAATTCCCTTTAACTTGCTTTTACGGAATATTTTGCTGATCTCACGATAAAGACCGAATCCTCACCAGTACTTATCGTAACTCAAACTTCATATATACATTTCATTCATTGAACATACTTTTACATGTATAATACAAACAGTCATACTAAGATTTCTAACAGAATCAAACATAAGAATACTCGAATCTAGTAATTTCGAGGGTAGGAAAACTAATAACTTACTCATTTACCTTCGAATGAAACCAATATTCAATATAACTAACTCGTAAAATTTTATATTTTCACACTTCAACTATTTTCTTACGGTTCTCTATACACTATCTTGCTTAAGATACCAATATATTAACAATACAGGCATTCATACTAAGGTTTCGGACAACATCCTTACTAACATATGCCATAACTGTTCCTTCATTTTATTATTAACATGGCTCTACACAAGACCTACAGGAAGAATGACAGCCAAGGCGGAACATGGCTTTACACAAGACGTACAGGATGAGGTTCGCTCTCTCTGCACCTTCTCACCCCTACCCCACCTACCGAGAGAGTGATCCTCATCCTGTACGTCTTGTTTAGAGCCATGTTCCGCCTTGGCTGTCATTCTTCCTGTAGGTCTTGTGTAGAGCCATGTTCCGCCTTGGCTATCATACGTATATATAATGTAAATATTAATGTGAGTTTGTACATGTAGGCATGTATGTATGTACACTTGTATGTAGGTGTGTTTGTGTGTGTATGTGAAAGGTTATTAGGTTGTAAGTGTATTAGGAAATGGTTAAATAATGGACGAAATGTATATTGAGGTAAGTTAAGTCAAATAGTTAGGCTAGCTATCTTTGATATGAAAGAGTATGTATGGTATTTAAGTTATTATCTATTCATAGGCCTGTATCGTCCTTAAGGTTAGAAGCATAATAGCTATTGAGAGGTAGTCAACTATGGGATGGAAATAGAGTTAGGTTAATTTAGGATAGCTTCGAAATGCTATGTAGACAATGATGCAATATTTTCTTTGAGTTGTCATGAAGTTGACATCTATATATTTACAGAATGGGTGAACCTTCGTGAAATAATGTTTGTTCTTGAAGACGTGGACGCTAAGTTGAGAAGAGTAGAAGAAACAGCGATAGAGTACCTACTAACCCTGTTATATAAGAGTATGAAAAATGTTAAAAGCGGTAGATGATTAATTGTAGTTCCTGAGAATTATGTACTAGTCGTGAATATATAGTTTAAAGTCCCATTCACTGCATCTATAAAAATGACTGAATAGTATAATGCTTGTGCTGAACCTTACTTAATATGAGGATCCAAAGACATACTGTACTAAGGTTAGGTTATGCTACGCCTATGAAAGGTCACATTTGTAAGGTAAACAATATTGATTTAATTGGTAAGACCTTCGAAGTCAAATTTGTTAGATTGTTAGGCTGTTGTGGTTAGGAGTGGATGAGATTAAAATATATTAGCTTGAAAATATAAAATGTACGTTTCTTGAAACATGAGATAGCGATGTAATGTTGAATTTTGTATATTACTTATAAAACACACTTTGTATGTTCTGTGAAACATGTCGAAACAATGCTAACTTTGTATTTACCTATACTCTCATACCGAAACATATAAATTACTATCGCAATTATTGGTATATTGGTATAATTATATAATTTCTGCTTAATGTATACCCATGTTTAATGTATCCTACTGTCTATATTGGTGTATTTCCTGTAATTACTGTATAAGTGTCGATGATCGATTTATGCTAAAAGGCTTAAAATAGTTAATAATAGTAAAAACACAGATCGTGACAGAGTCGTACATGAAAATAACCATTTCTTCATGTTTAATGTAAAATATTTACCTCGTATTTGAAATATGTTAACTTGAAAATGTATGGATAGCTAATGTTGGTAAAAAAAATACAGCTCGTAACAGTTCAATACATGAAAATAGTTGTTTTTTCATGTTTAATGTGAAATATTTACCTCGTATTTGAAATATGTTAACTTGAAAATGCATGAATAGCTAATGTTAGTAAAAAAATACAGCTCGTAACAGTTCAATACATGAAAATAATTGTTTTTTCATGTTTAATGTGAAATATTTACCTCGTATTTGAAATATGTTAACTTGAAAATGCATGAATAGCTAATGTTAGTAAAAATACAGCTCGTAACAGTTCAATACATGAAAATAATTGTTTTTTCATGTTTAGAATGATACTTAGGATAAAACACCATAGAAACATTAAGTGTAAATGTGTCTGTTCGCAAAGTGTGTTTTTGTATTTTTAATATATTGGTAAGAGCCTACTGTATCATAAAAGTTGTGTTGAAAGTTAAATATAAGGTAAAATATCGTTTTTTTAAATAAATAAGTTTTAGTAAAATTATGAAAGTTATAGGTATAGATACAGTTAATATGAAAATCTTTGTTAAGTGTAAAAAGCCTAAATATAAGGAATGTCATTATCTGTATAGGAAATAACCCTATGAATAATTTAGAAAGCATGAAAATGTGTATGGGAATCTATGTTTTCATTAATTGCTTGTGTTCTTTAGACATACTTTACGTTGGTATGTGTGTATGCATCATGTTATATCATATGTTTGATGAAATAAAAGAAGTAAAATTAAATATTTTAAATGTTAAATGTTAATAAAATAAATATTTCGAAGTTCTAAACAGTGTAAGATAGTTTGTGAAAAAGTCGAACGTTAAGGAAATAGATGAAGTGTGATAGATAAAAAAGTTTATACGCAATAGTTATATTGAATGTTGTTACCATTCGAAAGTCAATGAATAAGTTATTAGTTTGCATAACCTCGATGTTGATGATGCTGTGTATGTCGACTTGAATTGCTAAATTTGAGAATTCCTATGTTTCATGTTGGCCAAAGCTTTAGTATGAATACTTTTGTATTTTCGATATATTGGCTTCTGAAGCATATTAGTTTATGAAGACCCGTAAGAGAATAGCTGAAGTGTGAAAATGCAAAGTTATTACGAGTTAGTTATATTGGTAGAGTTGGGTATTCTTATGTTTGATATTGTTAGAAATCCTAGCATGGGTGTTTTTATTGCCTAAGTAAAAGTATGCTAGATGAATGAAATGTATATGTGGATGACGAGTTAAGACAGGTGTTGGTGAGGATTCGGTCTTTATCACGAGAAATCGCCTCAAATATTCATTAAAAGCAAGTTAAAGGGAATTTAGTTTATGAAGAAATATGGAGTTTACCATTTTTCGGTGCTAAGTATGCCGGTTCTTGATTCAGATCGAGTGGAATGGGATCTAATATATATATATATATATATATATATATATATATATATATATATATATATATATATATATATATATATATATATATATATATATATATATATATATATATATATATATATATATATATATATATATATATATATATATATATATATATATATATATATATATATATATATATATATATAAATTAATATGGGTAGAAATAATAATAATAATAAAATGAAGAAGTTATGGCACATGTTAGTAAGGATGCTGTCCGAAATCATAGAACGTATGCGTGTATTGTTAATATACTGGCATCTAAAGCAGGTTAGTTTATGAAAGACCCATAAGAAAATAAATGAAGTGTGAAAATACAAAGTTTTTACAGATTAGTTGTATTGAATGTTGGCATCATTCGAATGCAAATGCAAAAGTTATTAGGTTGTATGGTCTCGTTATTGATAATGCTGCATATATGTTGACTAGATGTGAAAATGGGGTATTTTTATGTTAACTAGATTTGGAAAATTTAGGTATTCTTATGTATGACGCTGTTAGAAATCTTAGTATGACTGTTTGTATTGTCCATAATGCATATATTGATGTCCCCTGAATGAAATGTATATATAAAGGCTGAGTTATGTCGAGTGCTGGTGGGGACTCGGTCTTTATCATGAGGAGTCGGCTAAATATTCAGTGAAAGCAGGATAAAGGTATTTACCATATGAAGAAATATGGAGTTTACCATCTTTCGGTGGTAAGTATGTCGGCTCTTGATTTGGCTCGAGTATTATGGGGTCTAATATATAAGTTCATACGGGTAAAAATTAATAATAATAATAAAATGAAGAAGTTATTCGGTCTTTCTATGTGGAGATGAGTAGTTTATGAAGGATAAATGGAGTAAAGGAGATTTAACATGTGCTGAATATGGAGCTTACTATCTTTCGGTTCGGTGATATGCATGTCGGCTCATGATATGGATTCGTCGTAATGAGCTTTAATAATGCAAAGATTTTACGAAACAGTTATATTGAATATTATACCATTCGAAAGTAAATGAATAAGTTATTAGCTTTCCTATAAACGGTTTTGATAGATTTGGGTATACTTATGTTTGATTCTGCCTGAAACCTTAGTATGAATGCTTGTGTTGTTGATATATTGATATCACACGCATGTTAGGGTATACGATATTGGTAGAATTGGGTTTTCATATGTTTGGTACTGTCTGAAACCTAGTATGAATGTTTGTATTGTTGATATATTGGCATCTAAAACATATTAATTATGAAGATTCATAAGAAAATAGAGTATGTGTGAAAATACAAAGTTTTTACGATTTAGTTATATTGAATATTGGTACCATTCGAAAGTCAGTGAATAAGTTATTAGTTTTCCTACCCTCGATATTGGTAGATTTGGGTATTCTTATGTTTGAATCTGTCTAATATATAAGTTCAAACTGGTGAAAATTAATGATAATAATAAAATGAAGGAACAGTTATGGCATATGTTAGTAAGGATGTTGTCCGAAACCTTAGTATGAATGCATGTATTGTTAATATAGTTATATTGAATATTGGTGTCATTCGAAGGTAAATGAATAAGTTATTAGTTTTCCTACCCTCGAATATTGATTAGATTTGGGTATTCTTATGTTTGATTCTGTTAGAAATCTTAGTATGACTGTTTGTATTATACATGTAAAAGTATGTTCAATGAATGAAATGTATATATGGAAGTTTGAGTTACGATGAGTACTGGTGAGGATTCGGTCTTTATCATGAGATCAGCAAAATATTCAGTAAAAGTAAGTTAAAGGGAATTTAGCATATGAAGAAATATGGAGTTTACTATCTTTAGGGGCAAAGTATGTCGGCTCTTGATTTGGATTGTGTGATGGGGTCTAATATATGTAAGTTCATACGGGAATAATAATAATAATAATGGAAAAGTTATGATGCATGTTGGTAAGGGTTCTGTTTGAAACCTTGGTAAAAATGTTTGTTGATATATTGACATCTAAAGCATGTTAGTGTAAGTTAGTTTATAAAGAATAGCAAGAATATAGAAGCAGTGTGAAAATACAAAGTTTTTAAGACGATAGTTATATCGAATGTTGGTATCATTCAAAAGTAAATGCATAAGTTATTAGGCTGTATAACTTCGATATTGATAATGCTGTATATATGTTAACTAGATTTGAAAGCAGGGTATTCTTATGTTAACTAGATTAGGGAAATTTGGGTATTCTTATGTTTGATGCTGTTAGAAATCTTAGTATGAGTGCTTGTATTGACTAAGTAAAAGTATGCTCAATAAATGAAATGTATATATGAAGGAGGCGTTACGACGAGTTCTGGTGAGGAATCTTATCTTTATCATGAGAAATCGACTAAATATTCAGGGAAAACAGGATGAAGGGTATTTAACTTATGAAGAAATATGGAGTTTAACATCTTTCGGGGCTAAGTATGTCGGCTCTTGATGTGGGTAAAGTGTAATGGGATCTAATATATAAGTCCATATGGACGAAAATTAATAATAATAATAATAATAATAATAATAATAATAATAATAATAATAATAATAATAAAATGAAGGAAAAGTTATTAAGGTGTGTTGGTGCGGCTTCGGACCATTCGTCAATGTCAAGAAAAAGGCCTAAAGGTATGGTGGTAATTACCTGGAAAATTAAAAGGTGCACGAGTAAATGGAATATATATGTAAATGATTATTTGGTGTATGGTGATAAATGGTACAAACAATGGGTTTATTATGTTCCCGTAGATCAATATCAGGAAAAAAGGCAAAAAGGTCCAGGTCTAATTACCTGGAAAGCTGAATTTATTAGGATGGGTTTATATTTCTATCAATCAATGTCAAGGAAAAGGCATAAAGGTCCAAGTTTAGTTACCTGGAAAGCGTAAATTTATTAGGATGGGTTTATATTTCCATCAATCAATGTCAAAAAAAGGTAAACAGGTTAGCTGAAATTTACCTGGCCTATGTAGAAAGGGACACCGGACTTAGCCTTGT
>SEYY01006928.1:27500-32500 GCA_009176605.1 Armadillidium nasatum | reverse complement strand
TTTTAATATAAAAAAAATATTGAAGCATAAATGGAAGTTTCTTCGAAACTTTCATTTAGTTCGACTCTGTAGATTTTGAAAAGACCAATATAATGGTGAAAAGAACAGAATACCAAGTACATTATTTACTTATTTATTAATGTTGCATAGTCAGAGCTGACAATGATTTACAGAACTGTTCATTACTTTAAATTGAAAGAACAATTTTGAAACACAAAAGGAAATTTCTCGACACTTGCATTACGTCCACTCTATTGATCTTTTTAGGTCAAATCTAATGGTGAAAACAAAAAAACTCCAAGTACAATTTTACTGATTTTTTACATTTGCAAAGTCACTGGTAAAAATGATTTTAAAATTGTATATTACAATTTTTTTTAAATTAAAGGAAAAAATTGAAACCTAAATTGAAATTTCTCAAAAATTTCAAAAGGTCGACTCTTTAGACCTTTAAAAGACAAATATAATGGTGAAAAGAACAGAGCTCCTAGTCCATTATTAACCTGTTTATTACATTTGCAATGTCAGTGGTAATAATGATTTACAGAATCGAACATTTTAATTTTTTTAATATTAAAAAAAATATAAATCTAAATTGAAAATTATCGAAACTTTCATTACGTTGGCTCTTTAGACCATTAAAAGTCAAATCTAATGGTGAAAAGAAAACAGTACCAAGTCAATTATTTACTTATTTATTGCAGGTGAAAAGTCAGTAGTAACAATGTTTTAGAGAATTGTACATTGAATATGTTTTTAATATTTATAACAATACTGAAACTTGAATAGAAATTTCTCGAAGCTTTCATTTAGTTCACTATCCAACCATCAGTCTGTGCTTGAAATGAAAATTTAATAGTAGTTGTTAGATGATATTCTCGTTACAAGAATTCTTATTGGAAGTAAATCATCTAACATGGTTGGATAGTGAAACGAGAATGAGTTGGGAACCAATATTAAAATATCATCAACGTAACGGTACTAGAATTTAATTAAATTAAGTTCGGGGATATTGGAAACCAAATAAGCCTCATAGAATTCGGTCGGATATCTTTTATGGATCTTTTAATAATACAAGACAATAATAATCTATCTTTTAAAATACACATAAAACCGACAGCACGCAACCAGCTGCTTCATACCTTTCCAAACACCCTAATTTTATTAAACAAAATGTTATATTTTATGCTTTTCTTCGTTCTTTAAATATGTCAGACCCAAGATACTTAGAGGTGGAAATCAGATTCGTTTTCCAACAGTTTTTGTTCTTGGGATGTACCATTGATTTTACTAATAAACAGTTAATACGTGCAAGACTACATAATTTACGCGGCGGAACGGGAGAAACTAATGTTAAACCAGTACATACCGTTGTCATTCCATATTGTGAAATCTATAGATACTTTAAAATTTTCCATTTCCACAATTTGTGATGTGTATATAATTTTTAGTTTTTCTGGTAAGATTATAAACAATTTAATGCATAATTAACACAGTTAGTGAAAGGTAGGGCGGAGTTTACTCTGTCACTTGTTCTATATGCGCTACCTATTATTATGGGGAAACACTAAAATCGCTACAGTTTCGAATAGATCAGCACAAAGCTGATGTAAAAAGATGTAATGTCAGCAACGCCATATTCATGCACATTACAACACAACATAGATGGGAAGATGCTAAATTCGTTTTTGAGTCTAAATCTAAGCCTCTTGTTAGATTTATAGAATCATTTTTTTTTTATAAAAATCCAATCAAATTTTAATATGTCCAATGGATTTTTTGAGGTTGACAATATCTTCATAAAATTCCTCCGCAATATTTTTAAGATACAAAATAATCTAAATTGCCGCTGGTTTTTTTTTTGGTTTCTGGATACCTCGAAGTTGACTTCGCGCTGCTCTTTTCTTGTTTTCTCTTACTGTTAGCTTGATGAGGGAGACAGGAAATGAGTCTTTGAAACTGTTGCTACTTTCTTTTTATTTTTAATCATCCGTTGCTGATAATTTTTTTTATCTTCAATGTTAATATCTTTTTAGTGTTTTACTTTTTAAATTTTTAATTACAGTGGTTTTAAATACTAATTTATATTAATAGAGAGTGAGCTAGTTAACTTTCGTTAAAGATATATATATATATATATATATATATATATATATATATATATATATATATATATATATATATATATATATATATATATATATATATATAATATATATATATATATATATATATATATTATAATATATATATATATATATATATATATATATATATATATATATATATATATATATATATATATATATATATATATATATATATATATATATATATATATATATATATATATATATATATATATATATATATATATATATATATATATATATATATATATATATATATATATATATATATATATATATATATATATATATATATATATATATATATATATATATATATATATATATATATATATATATGTAGACGGCCACCGTTCATCCTATAAATCTATTAATAGTGGTGTTCCTCAAGGATCTGTCCTATCCCCAACACTTTTTCTCCTTTTCATTAATGACCTCTCTATTACTTCATCTCCTATCCACTCCTATGCTGATGACTCCACCCTTCATTACTCTTTTCATTTTCCCAGCAACAGTTAATAGAGGCAAGGAGGGTGGCCTTGGAGCAACTAACCTCTGATCTATCTCTCATTTCAAATTGGGGCAAAGAAAACATGGTCGTTTTCAATGCCTCAAAAACTCAATTCCTCCATCTCTCTTCTCGACACAATCTTCCACACAGCTATGATATCTTCTTCGAAAACACACAACTCAAACCTTCATCTCTCCTTAATATTCTCGGTGTTTCTTTTTCTCGTGATCTTTCTTGGAAAGATCACATTACCTCTCTTTCTAAACAAGCTTCTAAGAGGTTGGGTGTTCTGAGGCGCCTTCAATATTTCTTCACACCACCCCAGTTGCTTGCTCTGTATAGGGGTGTTGTTCGCCCCTGTATGGAGTATGCGTCACACATCTGGGGTGGTTCCACACACACAGCTCTCCTGGAAAAGGTGGTGTCTAGAGCTTTTCGCCTTATCAATTCTCCTGCTCTCACTAATTCACTCCAATCTCTTTCTGCCCGTTGAAATGTTGCGTCACTTTCTCTATACTATCGCTATTACAATGGACACTGCTCTTCTGAACTCTCTCTCGTCGCATACCTCCTCCATTAAGAAGGGTTCGTGCGACTCGTCTTTCTACACAGTCTCATCCTTTCTCTGTCCAACTCTCTGACCCCAGACTTAACCGCTATGCTCAATCTTACATGTACTCTACTGGTACAGTCTGGAACACACTTCTTTCATCTATTTTCCCAACTTCCTATGACTTAGGCACCTTTAAACGCCGTGTATCAGGTCATGTCGGCCTTTAATTTGACCATGTTTCCGACTTTCCTCCCAACTCTGGTGGAACATTGGTAGGCCTCTGACCTTTGCCCACCAGAGGAGAAAAAAAAAAAAAAAAAAAAAAGATTGGGATTCTCAAAGATCTTTAATAGTTGATTAAGGAAATTTCAAGTGCCCTGACCTCCATGGATCTCCATCTAATTAAAATTTGTAGGCCCTTAAAACATTTCTCTAAAAACTTCTGCAAATGTGCCTTTTCCCCTATTATTCGCTTTGATGGTTCTGTAGCTAATACTCCCTCTTCGGTCTTCTTTATTCTTCTAATTCTACCCTGCTTGATTCTTGTATCTCTCCTCTTTCTCTTCTCAGGTATCCCATGTCTCTACCTGTGATTATTCATGATTGGTGTATGGGATTCTAAAATCTATTTAAGTCAGGATGGCCAGTAACCTGGATGGCATTCCCTTTCATGTTCTGAGGGAGTGTGTTTCCGAGTCGGCACCTGCTCTCGTTCAGCTCTACTCTCTATGCCTTAATATTAATACGTTTCCTCAATGCTGGAAGCGCGCAATTGCTCAGCCGATTCCGGAAAAATGTAGCCTCTCCGACCTTTCCAACTATCGACAATCTATTACAGTTTCTCAATTGAAACTCTCCTTAACTGTGGGGAATTTTTAAAAATGTTTCAGTGAAGTAGGTTTGTTGCCATAAAATTTTCCGGTTGAGTAAATACAACTTACCACTGAGTAAATACGTTTTTACTTCCTTCATCCGTATCTAGTAATAAATTGATACTAACACTAAATTCTCCTTTCCTTTTAGAATCAATGAAAGTAAATAATAATAAATATGAAAATAGATATTAATAATGATATTGAAGAATTTGAAAATATAATTGCTGTTGGAAACATTTAAAACAGACTCCAAGTTTGTTGTATTGGAAACAAACTCTTTATTAAGTTGGGTGGGTGGAACTCTATTACGTATCGAAGACAAATTTTTAGAAGCTACAGAAGTGATAGTGGTTAAAGATGATTGAAGAAGGCTTACTTTATGGGGTTTAGTACATGCACTATCAGTATCATTATCATTAACATTAACATTATCATTATCATTATCATTATCATTAACATTTTAAGTGGTATAATTCAAAGAAGAGACATTATTTAAAGATGAAGTATTTAGAGTTAATCACTTAAGTATATCATCATTAAGAGTTGAAATTTCATGAGAACTAGAAAGATCAATTATTTTAAAGGTGTTATATTTTGGAAAGAAGTAATAATAGGAAGAGTTTTAAGAAAAGAATCAAAAGGGGATATAGTCACAGTATCAACAGCAGCAGTATTATTATTATTATTATTATTATTATTATTATTATTATTATTATTATTATTATTATTATTATTATTATTATTAGTAGTAGTAGTAGTAGTAGGGTTTAAGTTCACAGGAAAGGAATTAAGAGTGTTAATATCATTAGAAGTAGCATTTAAAGATATAGAGGGGACATTATTTAAAGGCAAAATTTTATCATTATGAGAAATGCTGGGTGTTTCAAATGTTAGTTTTTTTATCTTTTGTA
>SEYY01006928.1:7500-22500 GCA_009176605.1 Armadillidium nasatum | reverse complement strand
TTAATAACAAATTTAAAACACCATATATTGGAATGGAGAGGGCAGCTGAAAATCTGGAAAAATAAATATTAGCAAAAAGACTTTTAGATTTGCAAATATATTATAATATAGACCAAAACACAACCTGCAAATAAAATATAATTATTTTGCATAGATTTTTCATGTTAGGCTCCAAAAAAATTATATTGTGGCTCTGGCGGGTCTAGGTTAGGTAAATGGGTTTGAGTTGGGAGCCATTTAAAAGAATGTGGAGAATTTTTAAAAATGTTTCAATGAAGTAGGTTTGTTGTCATAAAATTTTCCGGTTAGCAATAGAGTACGAGAAAAGACAATTTACGACTGAGTAAATACGTTTTTACTTCCTTCACCCGTATCTAGTAATAAATTGATACTAACACTAAATTCCCCTTTCCTTTTAGAATCAATGAAAGTAAATAAAAATAAAAATTAAAATAGATATTAATTAATAATAATATTGAAGAATTAGAAAATATAATTGCTGTTGACCCGAGGTTAAAAAAAATGTAATATAAATTAAATTTAATCATCAACTAATCTTCTAAGAAATTATTTCCACATAATCCTTTTCTGATTCTGTAAAGAAATCCTACTGAAATGTTTCCTGTTTAACTGAAAAAGTTGGGGCGCAACACCAGTCAGTTCCTTGAAAATCTGACAAAAAGTTCATCTTAGGAAATAATAAATTTAGGCAGTACTAGTTCTTGTTAAATTATCAAAATGAAAAATAATGAATGAAAAAATAAAATCATAAAATGAAGAAATATTATTAAATCTGTTGTCCCCAAAAAATATAAACAATAAAATACAATAAATAAAAGAAAAGACAATAAAAGAAAATATTTATGGAAAGAATCAATTAAAAATTCATAAAATATTTATCAGATTTATAGTTAAAATAATAATTATTAGTTATTTAAAGAAATAAATAATAGGTTTTCTTACCGTTTAGGTTCAACTTACACCTCTTTTACCTTTATTTATTTCAATAACTTTAGTAAATATTTCTGCTAATAGATTTGTCCTTATATGTAACTGGACTAAATAATTACTAAATAATCCACCGAAAGCTGATGTGGTTAATTTTCACTTCTATAAAATGTTAACTGTGTTTGCAATTCTATTTGTAGACTTAAAGGAGAATCAATTACTACACTACAACTATGATTAATATTAAATAATAAATTATTCGAATATATATATTTATGTCTAAATTTAGAAGATTTCATAACAATTTTGCTTCTTTCAAAATATATTCAAATACTCTAAGCTCCTTCAAAACAATTTTGACTTCACTAAACACAAAATGACTAATAAATTTTATCTAGCTAAATATCAAAACTTATGCTTTCTTTAAAAAATAAAGCTTATTCCTTTTGGTTTTCATTCACCGAATATGGGATGACAAAATCACCTATGAAACACATAAAAGTATTTTGAATTTTGGAAGAAATAACAATTGTCAAAATATGACGACGCCATGACAGAAATTATAAAAAAAGGCGGAGTCGATATCTTCAAAGATCATATTTAACATTTTTATATTAAAGTATTAGGGGTTTATTTAATAGCAGTGATTATTTTAAAATTGGCCTTTGCATACCAGATATATATATATATATATATATATATATATATATATATATATATATATATATATATATATATATATATATATATATATATATATATATATATATATATATATATATATATATATATATATATATATATATATATATATATATATATATATATATATATATATATATATATATATATATATATATATATATATATATATATATATATATATATATATATATATATATATATATATATATATATATATATATATATATATATATATATATATATATATATATATATATATACTATATATATATATATATATATATATATATATATATATATATATATATATATATATATATATATATATATATATATATATATATATATATATATATATATATATATATATATATATATATATATATATATATATATATATATATATATATATATATATATATATATATATATATATATATATATATATATATATATATATATATATATATATATATATATATATATATATATATATATATATATATATATATATATATATATATATATATATATATATATATATATATATATATATATATATATATATATATATATATATATATATATATATATATATATATATATATATATATATATATATATATATATATATATATATATATATATATATATATATATATATATATATATATATATATATATATATATATATATATATATATATATATATATATATATATATATATATATATATATATATATATATATATATATATATATATATATATATATATATATATATATATATATATATATATATATATATATATATATGCTGTCGCTTTAGGAATTAATTTGATTTTGGGTGAACGGAAATAAATAATGAAAAAA
Organism: Armadillidium nasatum; assembly: GCA_009176605.1. Classification (NCBI taxonomy): domain Eukaryota; kingdom Metazoa; phylum Arthropoda; class Malacostraca; order Isopoda; family Armadillidiidae; genus Armadillidium; species Armadillidium nasatum. Next base: position 19,974 of record SEYY01006928.1, on the reverse strand, counting down.
TAATAAGAAGAGTCACCATTTCCGCCAAGGGCGAATGAACTAAAGAGATCTGACCAGATTGTAACTGTCGCTTGCTGAAGCTTTTGAGTTTTTGCTTAAAGTGAGTGAGTTCTTGTGAGTTTGTTGGACCTCTCTCTTTCTCTATATATATATATATATATATATATATATATATATATATATATATATATATATATATATATATATATATATATATATATATATATATATATATATATATATATATATATATATATATATATATATATATATATATATTTGTGTGAATTGGGAGTTAAATTTATTACAAAATTTATTTGCAATTTATCCGCATAAAGGTTTACTTTTGTTGCATCGATTAAAATAGAATTTTTGTGATTGTTTGTTCTTTGCTGATCGTTCACTTATTGTTTCTTTGTTGTAGAAGAATCGGTTGAAAAATTAAAAAATTTGAGAACCTCTCAAAAAACAAATTTCCCCGGATATCAATTAACAGGTGAGTTTTTACCATACCTGCAAAATTCTCTGGCATTTTAAGAAAAGCACTCCCTTCATTTCCTGTTAAATGAATAACAAACCTTCATCAATGAACAAGAGTTGTAACTAAATTCCGATTTTGAAAAGCAAGGGCATTCATACATTAGTATAGATCGCGTAATGTCATTAAGAAATTTTAAGCCTATTATATATATATATATATATATATATATATATATATATATATATATATATATATATATATATATATATATATATATATATATATATATATATATATATATATAATATATATAATCATAAAAACACTATTTTAAAACAATAATAAACTCAGCACACTTCATATATATATATATATATATATATATATATATATATATATATATATATATATATATATATATATATATATATATATATATATATATATATATATATATATATATATATATATATATATATATATATATAATTTTTAATTCATTCTTCGAATTGTACCAGCATCCCATTAAATCATGCTCTCATCAGCTTTGACGTTATTAATTAACCTATATACCGCAATTCTTGGAATTTTTTTTAGCAGAAAAATTATGAAACATAAATCTACCCATTCCAATTAACAATTTTACTTTATTAATAGAGATATGTCTGAGACAAAATGTTTTCTCTTTCAAAATCAAATTTTATACCAAATAATTTTCATGTTATGCCATTTATAGCACAAATGAATGGTTAGACTCCTACTATAACTTTCACCTACGTACCTCAAAAATAACAATTTCATTTCTTTCTTGGATTTATATATCATGCAAAACAACACTATGCTTACATTCAAAGTTTTCCGAAAACCTACCACCAGAAACCAATTGTTACATTCTTTTTCTGATCATCCCAACTTCATTAAAAAGAACATAATTTTTAATTCATTTTCACGATCAATAATACTCAAAGATCTTTTATTTATAGATACTGATATAACTTTTGTATTCCAGTCATTTTTTGAACCTTGGTTACCCACACGATTATATTCAAAAACAATATCTTAGAGTAAAACTACAATTTTATGGCAATTATACCCACTCTGTTCGTGACCAACTCCAAAATACAATATTATCATATGCCAAATCAATATTAGAGTTTAAATTCACAATAAAAAAAATATTTGTAATATTAGTTTGATTTTTAATTTCCCCGACACTGTTTCAAAACTAGTTGAAAATAACACCTCCCAAATAACACCTTCAGGAGGTGTATATAGAGTTTCGATCTTGCAATGATTGCCAAAAATCATATTTTAATGAAACAATTAAAACTTTACAACTCCGAATTTCCTAACATAAATCTGATTGATATACATCGATATAACTTAAGTAACGCCATCTTAATACACATCACAGAAGATCACACTATAAACTGGGAGATGCTGGTTTTGTGAACCTCTCAAAAAATAAGAATGTCCTCAGGCTAGTGGAATCTTTCTTCATAAAAAATTACAATAATTTTAATGTTGTTACAGGTTAAGATAATTAAGATAATTTTGATTAAGATAATTTTACCTTCAGTTACTTAAATTCTCTTATGAGACATACGGTTTTGTTAGTGTTTTTTAATCTTTTATTTTCTTGTTGTCTTCATTTTTATTCTTGTTTTTATTTTTGGATTTATTTTCATTGTTATATTTCTTATATCCATTTCCTTTCTTCATTGTCTTTTTTGTATTTTATATTTTATTTTCACTTAGTAAAATTTTCATTTGTTTGTTGATGATATTGGGCATGTGATTGTTAGTGCCTGCTTGTTCCTTGTATAATTTTGTTTGTATGTTTGCCGCCTTCCCGTCCCTTTTTAAGGTGGTGGGTTTGAGTTGCTTTGTCTTTTTTCTTTGCTTGTTCTTCGTTCACATCTGAAAAGAAGATTGGATAGGCCTTGAAATATAATGTGTCTTAATATTTAAATCACAATTTTTATCAAGATTCGAACACTGTCTACATTCCCTTACTTTTAAGCTTTTATTATTTTTATTATTATTAATTGAATCAGAGAGCGAGGTCGGTGCTTCTCTTTAATAATAATAATAATAAAAAAAAATAATATATATTATATATATATATATATATATATATATATATATATATATATATATATATATATATATATATATATATATATATATATATATATTATATATTATTATATATATTATATATATATATATCACAATGGAAGACACTCCATTGTTACGATTTTGGACTTCACACTTATTTGATAATAATTTATGAATGAAATTTATAGTAGAAAGAATCAACAGTTTTGAATGCAGTGTGAAGATATCAAGATCAATTCGTTTGACAATAAGAAGTAAGAAAAAAGAATATTTCGTAGATAATTCACGCGATACGAAAATTATAATTTAATAGTATCTTAGTTAATGAAGTGAGATACTTAAACGTTTCACCTTAATTAATTAAGGGTCATTTCACATGATCGTAATCTAAAAGAGAGAAACCCGGCAAAAGGGTTAATATAATAGAGCGACAGGAGAAGTTGAATACCTCCTGATAGAAGTTAAATAGATAGGAGAAGTAGAATACCTCCTGAAGAAGAAAAAAGGAGATAGGAGAAGTTAAATACCTTGAGAAGATTATAAAGGAGAAGTAGGATTCCTCCTGAAGAATTTAAGAAGATTAGGAGAAGTAGAATTCCTCCTGAAAAGTTAAATAGATTGGAGAAGCAGAATACCTCCAGAGAAGAATAGGAGAAGTAGAATTCCTCCTAGAAGAATAAGAAGATTGGAGAAGCGAATACCTCCAAAGAAGGATAATAGGAGAAGTAGAATTCCTCCTAAAGATACTTTGCTTATATATAAGGAAATTAAAAGGAATATTATTATATTTTATTAAATATTTAAATCATCCCTAGACATTATTAACAGGTAAATAAGAATTCCGGGCTCACAAGACAGACAATAGTCCACCCCAGACTACGTCTTGTGACAATATATATATATATATATATATATATATATATATATATATATATATATATATATATATATATATATATATATATATATATATATATATACACATCCTCCGGTGGGCAAAAGCTGGAGGCCTACCAAATTCCACCGGAGTTGGAAAAATTCTATCGTGATCGAAGGAGGCCAACATGTCCAGATACACGGCGCTTGAAAGTATGCAATTCAAAGGAAGTTTGGAAAACAGATAAAGGGAGTGTGTTCCAAAACTTTAATAATAGAATATATGCAAGAATGGGCATAGCTGTTAAGTTTGGGCTCTGAGAGTTGGAAAGAGAAAGGATAAGACTGCCTAGAAAAGCATGCAGCACAAGCTCTTATCAATGGAGGAAGTATTCGACGAGTGAGTTCAGAAGATTAGTGTCCGCTGTAATATCGATAGTACAGAGAGAAGGACGCAACAATTCGACAGGAAGAAAAAGATTGGAGGGAGTTAGTAAGAGCGGGAATGTTGATGAGACAAAAAAGCACTAGAGTCCACGTTCTCTAGGAGAGATGAATGAGTGGAACTACCCCAGATGTGTGAAACATACTCCATACAGGAGCAAACAGCATCTCTATTGAGAGAAAGCAACTGGGGTAGCGTAAAGTAATTCTGAAGGAGCCTCAGAACACCCAACCTCAAAGAAGCTTGTTTAGAAAGAGAAGTAATGTGAACTTTTCAAGAAAGATCACGAGAAAAAGAAACAACAATAATATTAAGAACAGATGAAGGTTGAGTTGTGTGTTTTCGAAGAAGATATCAAAGTTGTGTGGAAGATTGTGTCGAGTGGAGAGATTGAGGAATTGAGTTTTTGAGGCATTGAAAACATTCATGTCTTGTCTGCCCAAATTTGAAATACGAGAAAGATTTGAAATACGAGAAAGTTTCGTTGCTCCAAGGCTACCCTTCTCGAGTCTATCAACTGCTGTTGGGTGGGACGTTTTTCAAACTGGAAGGAATTATGAAGGGTGGAGTCATCAGCATAGGAGTGGATAGGAGATGAGGTAATAGAGAGATGGTCATTAATGAAGAGTAGGAAAAGTGTTGGGGATAGGACAGAACCCTGAGGAACACCACTGTTAATAGGTTTAAAGGAAGAACGGTGGCCGTCTTCAGCAGCTGCTATAGAACGACCGGAAAGGAAATTTGTGAGAAGGTCACAGAGAAAAGAATAGATACCGAAAGAGAGAATTTAAAAATTAAAGATTTGTGCCAGACTCTATCGAAATCTTTCGATATGTCCAGCGCGACGGCAAAAGATTCACCGAAATGCCGAAGAGCGGAGGATCAAGAGTCAGAGAGAAGGGAAAGAATATCACCAGTAAAGCGTTTCTTACGAAAGTCATACTGGCGATCTGAGATAAGATTAGAAGAATTGAGATGTTTCCAAATCTTCCTATTAAGGATAGGTACGAAAAATCAGAGAGAAAGGAGGTCAAAGAAATAGGACGGTAGTTGGAGGGTTGAGAGGGGTCCCCTTCTTCGGCACAGGCTGAATGAGCGCACGTTTCAACAAGAAATGAAGGTTGAAGTAGAGAGACAAAGACGAAATAATTTACCGAGGTAGGGTGCAAGCTAGGAAGCACAAGTTTTGAGAACCACAGGAGGAATACCATCAGGACAGTAAGCCTTCTTAGTTATAAGCTCAGAGAGAGCAGAAATGACATCATTAGAAGAATTTCTAAGTTTAGGCATAATTAAGTTAGAGGGGGTTGAGGGAGGAGGAATAGCTCCGGAATCGTCTAAGGTTGAATTAGAGGCAGAAGTTTCAGCGAAGTGCTCAGCTTTAGAAGAAAGTAAAGCAGCAGTTGTGCCGTCGGAAGATATTAAAGGAGGGAAAGAGCAAGAAGCAAAGTTAGAGTTGACATTTTTTGGAAAATGCCAGAAAGAACGTGAAGAAGAACCAGAAAGATTATTTCATTTTCTACGGAGAAATGAGTTTTTGGTGTTACAAAGGATAGTTTTTGCTCGATTCCGGGATGAAATATAAGTTGTGTGAGTTTCAGGAGTTTGAAGACGACGGTAATCCCTGAAGGTAACATCCCTGCGGCGGATAGCGCGAGTACAAGCAGAGTTAAACCAAGGTTTGTTAGGTTTAGTAGAAGGGAAAGAATATGGAATGTACGCCTCCATGCCAGAGAGAATCACCTCAGTAATGCGTTCTGCACACTCCGAGGGACCCCTCCCACGGAAACAATAATTAATCATTCCACGGGAAATCGAGGAATTACGACGGCAAGTTCGACCAGCTTGCGATACCGAAGTGCCACAAACGTTTCCTTTCAATAGAAGGGGGTCTTTTCTGTGAAAGACTTGAAGATATAGAAGAGGATACAGAGATAAGAAGGTGATCGGAGGAAACCAGAGGAGGAAAGAGTTTAACAGTATAAGGAGAAGGATTAGAAGTTAGGAAAAGGTCCAAAATGTTGGGTTCATCTCCAAGACGATGAGGGATACGAGTAGGGAGCTGCACAACTGCTCAAGGTCGTTTTGGATAGTGAAATGGAAGGCACGTTCACCAGCTGTATCATGAGAACTAGAAGAAAGCCATTGGTGGTGGTGAACATTGAAATCACCTAATATGATGATTTCAGAGAAAGGAGAAGAAGAAAGAATTTGGTCTATTTTGGAGTTTAAATCGTCGAAGAATTTAGGATAGTCAGTAGAGTTAGGAGATAAATAAACAGAACAAATAAATTTAGTAGTAGAATTGCAAGAGAGCTTTAGCCATAAGGTAGAAAATTCAGGAGACTCCAAATTAGAGACACGAGAACAAACGACATCATTGCGCACGTATGCACAACAACCGCTTTTGGCTGAAAATTGAGGATAGAGATAGTAGGAGGAAGTAGAATAGGGTTTGCTATCAGAACGCTCAAACATCTGAGTTTCGGTCAAGAACAAGAGGTGGGGTCTAGAAGAAGAAAAGTGATGTTCAACAAAGTGGAAATTGGAGTGCAGACAACGAATGTTGTTGCAGAAATTAATGAAAAAAAATAGACTGTGCATCAGGACAAGCCAGCAGCTTGTCTTGTTTGCACCAACTCCATCACCAGATTCCACCAACTCCTAAGTGGTGATGGGGGAAGAGGTGGATGAGGGGCTATTTTTGGAAGCCGCCACCGGGGGCTTCTCCGAGGCTACCAAATTTGACGCCATTATTGATTTATTTTAAAGATGTGTTAGAATTAATGTTTTATTAAGTAGGAGAGCCTACTCCGTGTAGAAGAATTTGAGCGCGAAAGGGAGCGAACCATTAGGCACCGGGATGACATGGGAGTACCTTTAACATCCCGTATACCCAATAGGGGGTAATCATATTGCCTCGGGAGCGCTACTTGCCTCCCATATATATATATATATATATATATATATATATATATATATATATATATATATATATATATATATATATATATATATATATATATATATATATATATATATATATATATATATATATATATATATATATATATATATATATAGTATATATATATATATATATATATATATATATATATATATATATATATATATATATATATATATATATATATATATATATATATATATATATATATATATATATATATATATATATATATATATATATATATATATATATATATATATATATATATATATATATATATATATATATATATATATATATATATATATATATATATATATATATATATATATATATATATATATATATATATATATATATATATATATATATATATATATATATATATATATATATATATATATATATATATATATATATATATATATATATATATATATATATATATATAGAATATATATATATATATATATATATATATATATATATATATATATATATATATATATATATATATAATATATATATATATATATATATATATATATATATATATATATATATATATATATATATATATATATATATATATATATATATATATATATAATATATATATATATATATATATATATATATATATAATATATATATATATATATATATATATATATATATATATATATATATATATATATATATATATATATATATATATATATATATATATATATATATATGCCGTCTACCGTGACTCAAACGGTAGGGTGATTGACTCACGTGTTTCAGGGCGCCGGTTCGACCCCACTTCGGGATCCTAGGTATATACTACTTAGAAAGTTCCTCTCCTCGAATAGGGCAATGCCCGTGAGATGTGAACTTTTAAAAAAAATAAAAAATATATATAATATTATATATATATATATATATATATATATATATATATATATATATATATATATATATATATATATATATATATATATATATATATATATATATATATATATATATATATATATATATATATATATATATATATATATATATATATATATATATATATATATATATATATATATATGTGTGTGTGTGTATGAATGGATAATGGCTTTGTCCAGCCTGGCGTTCTGAGGTAATAAGAGTTAAACGTGAACAATCAAACGGAATTTCTTCATATAATTTTATTTCCTATATAACTGACAGTCTTCCATCCAACTAAACTGGTTCAACTATAAAGAAACAAAATAAAAAACTTAAAATAACATAGAAGCAAATAAGAAAATTATAAACACGAATATATGACAAACAACGTACCGACTGTAGCTCGTATACACTCAAAAACGCTACTAAAGCTAAAGGCGGGAAAGAAGGAGACGCGAGGCCGCTTGAGTCAGGTTGACCAACTGTCTTTGACTGAGTCATCCTTTGCCTATGAAAGGCAGTCACATGGCTCCCCCAAAATTGCAATAATTTTGAACTAAAGGGCTCCTCGGTGGGGATTCCCGATCTCTCGCTGGCACTAACAAGACCACAGAAAGTACAGGTCTGTCTAACACCGAAGGTTGTTTTCTTCCTTTTCCTATGATTATCTAAATTCCATTTACCGAGCCTCAAAAACTCTCGTCTATCACGTTCGTCTTGGCCTACAAAGGCCTTCTCTACTATTGCTAACCTCCAGTCGTTTCTGGGACTCTCATTCTCCATAGAAATTTCTTCTTTGTCTTCTTCAAGTTTTTCATAATGGACCTTTTCCTCCATTTCCCTTTCTATTGAAGCACCTTTCTTTTCCCTTTCCATTTGAATTTTCATCTGCTTTTCTTTGTCCATTTCAGAAAACTCTCTTTTACTCTTTTCTTGAAACATTTCCAATTTGGTTTGCATATTCTCTTTGTCAAGTTTCATTTGAAGAAGTACCTCTGCCTTTTCATTTTCAAGTTTTGATATTAAGACAGTTTTTTCATTAATATGCTTTGCGTCAGCATTTTTCCATTTTTTTCTTATCAAATCTTCATTTTCTTTCTTTACCTTAAGTATCACCTGATCCTTTTCAGTCAACAATTCTCTCAACCTTTGTATTTCAACAGTTGCTTCACCAATTTCTTTACTCAAGTTTCGTTTTTCACTTTCATTTACAGCGGGAAGGTCATTAATTTCGACAAACTTGCTTTGCTGTTCTTTAATAAGCTCTTCTATATGCGACTTGTCTCTTGATATGCACGTTTCCTTTTCATTTACAAGTTGTTCAAGTTCTACCCCTTTGTTTTCCAAGTTCTGTATTACCTTTGTAAATTCTAACATTTCAACTTTCATTCTACTTATCTCGTCAGTAAAGTTCTTAACTTCAAGTTCTCTTTCCTTTATAAGACTTGCCATTTTCTGTTCAGTTTCTTCCTTACTACGTATTATTTGTTTCATTTCGGATTCAAGAGCAAGTTTTTTAAATTTCGTTTGAGTTTCAAATGTTTTCAACTCTGCCTTCGCATTGTCCTTTTCCGTTTTCATTTCATTTAATAATACTTCGAAATTTTGTTTTTTCTAACAATCTTTGTTGCTTTGACTCTTCATTTTGTTTTTCATTGAGGAGGCGGTCAATTTCTTTACATTTTAAAACATCCTGAACCTTAGATTCCAGCATCTGTTTTGATTCCTCAAGTTCCTTAAAAGAGGAGGGTTCGATGTAGGAGAAAAAAATTTTTTTTATCCGATTTTCCTGAAAATATCAGTATATATAGCTTTTTTCCCGACGAAAAAACTCGATTCCCAACGTTTTTACGAGGGATTTAATGTTTAGCACTTTTTTTGGAATGTTTTTCAAAATTTAAATCTACGGTGAAGCCACAAAAAAAATATTTTTGGTCTGAAATTTGGAATATATGTTTCCTTATTCTATTGGCTACAAAAAACTTTGATAGAATTTTGCTCCCAGAGTTACACAAAAAACAGTATTAGTCCAAGACTGACTCACTATGAAAAGAAATTATTTTTTGAAAAAAAAAATTCAAATTTTTGAGGAAAAATATTTTTTTAAAAAAAGTATAATTACTACGTAAATAAATTTTGGCACACTTATAGAGGAGTGTTGGGGCTACAAATTCTTCTATATACTTTATTCGATCTAATTTGTTTGTTTCGAGATATGATCTCTCAAAAAAGGTCCATTTTTAGAAAATTTTCAAAAATTTCAACAGTTTGAGAGGCTATACCTTCCTTTAAACAATTAGCATTTAATAATGCTCTAAATATATGTTGTAGACCTATCTTTCCTCTAAACAATGTCCAAATTTAATCAAAATCGCTGAAGAGAATTTTTTTTAAATAATTTTTTTCTCCGAAAGGGTAACAAATTTTTCAAAAAAAAATTTGACTGATTATACCTCTTTTTTTGAACGTGATATCAAAAATCGCTTGCAGCGAATTAAAGAGATTGGGGCTAAGATGGCTCAGGCCAATTTTCATCTCATGTGGAAAAATATTTTTTTCCCGCTATTTCTTTTTTTTTTTTTTTGAGTTATGACCACTAATAACTATGAAACCGTTATAGACTCATAAAAACACTAAAAATGAAGTTTTTTTCACCGGGAAAAAAGCTATATACACAGAAAATTTCACCCAAACCGGTCAAATAATAAAAAAAAATTTTTTAATCCGAACCCCCCCCTTTTAATAATAGTTATTTTCTCTTGAATAAGATTTTCTTTCTTATTCAAATGCACTTTGATATTTTCTAAATCTCTGACCAGAACTTTCTTCTGGTTTTCAAGCTTTAACCTTTCTTTCTCTTTGAGAGATGAGGATTCCTTAATATCTTTCTCTTTTCTAACATTTTCGAGCTTGTGTAACTCCTTAGTTTCAGACTGAAATGCTACAATGGCGTGATTGATGACTGCTTTGTGTTCATTTGCTTGAGGAGGGTTGTTAGAAGCCTCCAGTGTCATGCCAATAATGCCCCAACCTAGACGACACTTGAAACCGAAAGGTGTGCCCTTTCTTCCTGTAATCACCCTTAAAGGTTCTAGGGCTTCTGGGCAATCGAGTCCAATTAGCATTTCCACGTCTATCATTGGAATCTCTGATTCTATTTCGTCATATAATTCTCGCAAATGATCGTATTTTTTCGCAATTTCTTTACTAGGAATGCTTGCTCTATCCGCTGCAATGTCTTTTCTTACGTATGAGGATCGCAGGTGCAGTTTCACCTTAGCTCTAAATCCTTGCAGGATTAGGTTCTTGCATTTAATTGATTTTGCAAACTCTGGACCGGATATAGTCTTAATGCTTAAATTTAATCTTTCAAACAGTGAACCTTTAATAAATGATGTGTTCGCTTGGTGATCTAGCATCGAATATGTTAGCACTTTCTTCTCAGGAAAGTCATGACTGTGGACTCAAATGGGTAATATCAACTCCTGCGTTCGACATGAAGCATTGTCTTCGCTTGTGTCAATCTTATGTACAATGGCGTGCTGGTCCGCTCGTTCTCTTTCGTTATGAGCGACTCCTTCTGTAGTTTCTATTTCATTTCTGGCAATTCTTTGCTCGAATGACATTCTTTCCTCATGCAATAGCGTGTGGTGTAATCTATTGCAGGTTCTACAGCGATTTGGATCTCTGCAAAATTTAGCAATATGCCCTTGCCTCAAACAATTCAAGCAAAGCCTTTTTTCCCTTGCAAAGTTTTGCCTCTCCTGAATAGGTTTGTTTGCAAATTTATTGCAAGTGCCCATGCCGTGATTTTGATTACAATAAGCACACGTAAGTGTTTTCACATTTCTATCTCCCTGGTCATCCGCTTTCACTGCTTCGGTAGCAAAACTGCGAGCATTTCTAGTTCTTAGAGTCTCTTTGTAGCTTGGCTTCCCGTGTCCTCTATCCTGCCTCTCTACTTGCAACGTAGGCGCTGCGAAACATGCTAGCCAAGCTTGTTCTGTGATAAATTTCAAGAAGTTTTCAAAGCCTGGATGACCTTCGAAATTCCGTGGCATGCTTTCTGCGTATTTAAAAGCGTAATCGTTCCACTTGTGTACTTAATGAGCTGGTAGCTTTTTTAGTAGAGACAGAATTTTGTCAGAATCGTCTAGCCCATTTAAACCTTGGGTGGAAGCTTTCACAATCTCACACTTCTTTAAAAAGTCTGCAAAGTTTCGTAAACCAATTGAGTCTCCTCCTTTAATAGCGGGCCATGCTTTTAACCTTTCCTTAAGTGTGCTTGCGACAACATGCATATTACCATATCGTTCTTCTAATGCTTCCCATGCATCTTTATAAGCTTCTACTGAGTCTGTGGAAATATAAGCATTCACTAATTCTTGTACTTCTCCTCTTGTGTATTTTTGTAAATAATATAAAAGCTTGCGTTGGTCTCTTACAGTAGTTTTTATAAGTGTGTGAAAGCTAATTTTCATTGAGGCATACGTAAGGGGATCGCCGTTGAATATCGACGGTCCGGCTTATGTAAGGAAGCATTTTCAATTAAGGCACTGATTGCCGACACATCCGAATACACTTTTAACTCATTGGCGCTTGGGTTTAAAGTTGCTTGGTTAGTACATTGTCTTTCATTTTCTACTCTTGCATAGT
>SEYY01006928.1:0-5000 GCA_009176605.1 Armadillidium nasatum | reverse complement strand
ATAATAATAATAATAATAATAATAATAATAATAATAATAATAATAATAATGATGATGATGATAATAACAATAATAATAATGGATCAATACGAATTTAAGTACCTTTTTTTGATTTTAAGCGCATATGATTTTATTGATCTTTCATTTTTTATGTCGTCTGGGAGATTGTTAAACAGAATGGTGGAGGTGTAGCTTACTGCTTGTCGATCTTTAGTGAACCTGTACAAAGGCGTTTTTAGGTTATTGTTGTTTCTTAAGATTATTCCTCTTTCAATTTGATTGTTTTGGTGGTTTGTTTTTAGGAATTCGCATGTGTTATTATTTATTACTTTGTGGATTTCCTTTAGGAGGGAGAGGTTTAGAAGATGATCAAATTGCAATATGTTAAGTTTTTTTTGAATAAAGGTGGTGTATGACTATAAAGGTCTCTACTGCCGCTAAGAAGTCTTATGATTCGTTTTTGCATTGTTAAGATTTGTTGTGTGTTTGATTTTGGTGTTGTTCCATATACCGAGAGACAGTAAGAGTATGTGGGGGTGAATGTGTGCAAAATATATCTTGCGTAGAACATAAGTGGAATGGATTTTACTAATTTTACAAGGATGTACATATATTTTGCAAGTTTATTTACTAGTGTGTTTATGTGTTCTTTAAATGTTAATTTTTCATCTATAATAACTCCCAGGATTTTCGCGGTATTTGTTCTGGTTAGTTCAAAATCTTTTAGTTTTATTTTAAAATTATTTCCTATATTTTTGTTGCTTATTGTAAGGTAAGAGGTTTTTTGAATGTTTAGCGATAGTTTATTTGAGTTGACCCATCTCGTGATGTTTGTTAAAGAGCTTTCAACTTTTTTAGAGAGTGTTTCGGGGTTCTTGTCATTGATCAGTATTGATATATCATCTGCGAATGAGACAGAGAAGGAGTTGTGTGAGTTTATTAAGTCATTTGTATAAATTGAAAATAGAAGTGGTTCAATTATGGACCCCTGTGGAACACCAGTTTTTATTTGTTGTGTGTTAGAGAGTATATCACCTAACTTTACGCATTGTTGTCTGCCTTTGAGGTAAGTTTTAAACCACTGCAAGTTTAGGCCATCGAAACCCAGTCTATTTAATTTGGTTAATAAGATATCATGGTCTATTGTGTCAAACGCTTTGGTGAAGTCTAGTAGCAGAAGGACGGAGGAGTCTTTATTTTCTAAGTTTTTATAAAGTTTTTCGGTCAGACAGATAAGCGCGTCCGATGTTGAACGCCCTTTTCTGAAGCCGAACTGGAAGTCGCTAAGTAATGAATTTGAGGTGAAATATTCAGTCAGCTGTTCAAATATTTTTTCGAAAATTTTGCTAACCGTGTGTGTAATGGATATGGGTCTATAGTTTTTAGGTAGGGAGGGATAGTCTTTCTTAAATATAGGGGTCACGCGGGAGATTTTGAGGGTAGAGTGGAAAACACCCAAAAAGATTGAAGCATTGAATAAGTGAGCTAGTGGGATGGAAATGATGTCAGCCATGAGTTTGTATTTGTGATTTGGGACGCTTAAGATATCGCATTTTTTATATTTTTTAGGCCTGCTATTATATTTTGGACATCTAATGGAGTAATATTTTCGAAAGTAAAATGTGAGTTGCACTGAGGTAAAAATGATTCAAAGTTAGTTTGACCTGCTGAATTGTTTGTTAAAATTTCGGTTCCAATATTGATAAAATAACTGTTTGTGAATTTTAGGAGCTCCATAAAGGGAGCCTAAAGATGTGCCTGTGGGATATAACTGTTGATATGGGGATTGATCTATGGAACGTTGGGATTTAAGAGTGCGAAGACTACGAATCAGTTTATCTTCAAGTTTGTATATGAGTTCGTGAGATATGGGAGAAACATATGAAAATTTGGAAGAATCTTGAAGAATTGAGCTAATTTTTTGGTCATATTCATCTTTGTTAAGAATAACTATGCCCTTACCTTTATCAGGAGGGCAGATTACTAAATTAGGTTGAGAATTAAGGGACTTTAATATATCAAAGTCGTCTTTAGTAATGAACGGATGATGAATTATGGATTTGGATGATTTATAATGAGAAGAAATGATAGTTTTAATTTTAGAAAAAATATCGGGAAAAGTTGATTTTATAATGGTTGAGTTTTGAGGTAGTTTGCTAATTTTCTGCTGCAAGGTGAAATTTGTAATAATTATATTTATAGGGAGGCAAGGCAAAATCTAAACTAAGAGACAACAGCTGCTTCTGTCGAGTTGAAAGTGTATAGGATGATAAGTTAGTGATTGATTGATCAATATTACCAAATGCTGAAGGACACATTAAGTTTAAAGAGTTTACCATTATAGGTAGAAATTGTTTTGGTAAATAGCAAGTGCAACGATTGTTGATGATATATTTTAAGCACTATAAAATCGAGAAAGGACAACTTATCACTGAGTTCTGATGTTAAACGTTTGACTAACGACAGATGATTGATTGCAAGACGTTCTTTATATTTGATTTCATTGGTGAGAAGTTTAACAAGCGTGTCCTTTTATAATTGGGATGATTGCAATGTTGGACGGTACAATCT
Source organism: Armadillidium nasatum (assembly GCA_009176605.1). Classification (NCBI taxonomy): domain Eukaryota; kingdom Metazoa; phylum Arthropoda; class Malacostraca; order Isopoda; family Armadillidiidae; genus Armadillidium; species Armadillidium nasatum. Next base: position 2,429 of record SEYY01006928.1, on the reverse strand, counting down.
GAATTGCAAAAATTTCGGAGTAGACTTGCAGACTTTTTTATTTCACATTTAGAAAATATATACTTGTCTTCTTCTGCCCCTATCGCTCCTCCCTCCTTCTACAAACGATACGTGGATGACATTTTCTGTTTATTCCCTAATGTTCACTCAGCAAATTCTTTTCTTTCTTACATCAATTCGATACATCCCAACATCAAATTTACTATAGAACATTCATGTCAGTCTTCTCTTTCATTTCTAGACATTCTCATCACTTCTACACCTAGTCACTTTCTTACTTCTGTATATCGCAAGCCTGCCTTTTCTCCTTCTATCACTAATTTTTACAGTTCTTCCCCTTTAACTTGGAAAACGAATACTATCTCTACTCTCTTACATCGGGCTTATGGTATATCATCATCTTATCATCTCCTTCACCAAGAATTTCTACTCTTACAAAAACTTTTTGACACCCATAATTATCCTTCCAACCTTGTTTCTTTATATATATTTAACTTTCTCAAAGATAAATGTCATCCACCGAACATTGTATTATCAGTACCTAAAAACATTATATATTTTAGTTTTCCATTTTTGAATCCATCTACTACCATAATGACACGTAACCTCGCTCGCTCACTATCTACTCACTTTCCTCACCTAGACTTCAGATTTAGTTACAACACCCCATTCAAAATCTCCTCCTTTTTCCGGTATAAATCAGCTCTACCTTCCGCCCTGTCAGCCTATGTGGTTTATAAATATTCTTGTCCTCTATGCTCTAGAGGCTACATTGGATCTACCACTCGGCTCTTGCGTACTCGCATCTGCGAGCACCAGGGTATATCATCACGTACTTCTATTCCCCTATCTTCACCTCCTTTTTCTGCTATACGCAATCATTCACTTTCCTGCCATTCCTCTATTCTTCAAAACCATTTTTCTGTTCTATCTTCACACTCCAATTCCAACTCACTCCGTATCCTTGAATCACTGTATATTCATAAATTAAAACCAGACCTCAACAATAATCTTTCTACTATACCCTTGCTTGTCACCGATCTCTAAATTTTGTTACTTAATCTAATCTTTTATTCCATATTACTTGCCAACACTCTCTACACTTTGGAACGCTCCAATTGTTCAACTTCTTATATTGTTATAGTCCTGATTCCATCAGACATCATTCTGAGTGTACAACTCATCTCAGTCCATAGTAGCAGCCCTTAAATCTATACTTAGTATGTTAGTTTATATTATTGTTTTTGATATAAATTTTTTTTTTTCTTCTTTTTTATTTATTTATTTTTTTTTTTTTTTTTTTTATTTATTATTTTTATTTTTAGTTATCTATATATTATTGTCTGTATATATTATCTTTATAATTTATACCATGTATTATTATGTATATATTATTATTTTATTTTATAACCATATATTGCTTTTGTTTATGTGTTTGTACGTACGTGTCATTTTTTCATTTTGTCTATCATTTAAGTTTATTCCAGTTACCTAGCAGTCACGTTACCGATAGTTCATTAAATCAAATATTATTTTGTTGTGCACCTTTTTTTTTTAATTTGTCATGTCTGATATTTTGATAAAGACATAATCATTATTCCTGATTCTCATATAATTGTTAATTATTCATTCTTAATTATACTTAACGCTTATTCACTTAAGTTTTTACAGTTCTTAGGTTCATTTATTAGATGTGTTTATTTGTGTTATTATTATTATTGTTGTTTTTTTTTTTTTTGACTTTTATGACTTTATTGTACCATTTTAAAAAAAAATTTTCAGATAAAATCATGAAGATGGCCAAAAAAAAGGCCGAAACGTTATTTATAGATTTATCATAATAAAGTCAAATAATATAAGAATTTTATTCATTAATAAGAAGTTTCTCAAAGTTGATCATTGTATATATAGAATGCTCTACTTGTTTTTTGCTATTCTCTTTATCATTATTTCTCACCTTTCTTTCTCACCAGACTCCTGTAAACTTGTACGTTTGTCAGTTGTTCTGGACGAAACCCCTCCACCACGTACGGTCCTCATAGATTCCAGACTCCTCTATCTCCTCCACCTCGCGTCCTCTTCTCTCGACGGCCGTTCTAACGTTATCACTCCATCTGACTCTTGGTTGCCCCACACTACGTCTTCCATTCGGCCTCCATCTGTAGTATTTCTTCGGGTATCTATCCTCATTCATCCTCATCACATGTCCGTACCATCGGAGTTGTCCCCTCTCAATAAAAGTCAGTATACTCTCCACCCCCAGCTCCTCTCTTATATCATCATTTCTCATTCTATCCCTTCTTGTAATTCTCTTTATGATCTCAACACTCTCATTTCGCATGCTTGTATCTTGCTTCTATTTTCTGGTTAGAGCCCACGCTTCGTGACCGTAAGTTAGTAATAGTATACACATATATATTATTATTTTC
>SEYY01006927.1:0-7500 GCA_009176605.1 Armadillidium nasatum | reverse complement strand
ATAATTCCCTTGTTATTTCTTTCATCGTAATCAGTGGTGAAAGGGTCACATTGTCTCTTGCACTAAACAATTCTCCAAGAGGTTAGTTAGGTGTTCATAGTTCGTTTCAGAACTTCTTCACTCCTTCACAACGACGAAGTTGCTTATTTTATGTGCCATCAGACAGTCAATCAGTCGCACAATCAGTAAATGTCGACATACAGTCAGACTCAGGTAAGTAAACTTTTGGAAAAATTGGAAAAAAAAATTTAACTGATATGAAAATAAAGCTAAATGGAACTAAAATTATTAGAAAGATAACTAACTTCTTCCATCATTTAAGATTGTTTCACAACCAACAAAAATTAATTATGAAATCCTCCAAATTTCATTCAAGATGACGACTGATGCAGTGTGACAGTTTGCTTCTCCGAATCTCATCGACATTTACTCGTTGTGACACTGATTGATTGACAGATGGGACATACCAGGGTTTATCCCTATCATTCTAAATTCGGAACTCCTCATGTGAACCTTAAAACCTAATGCCTACTTTGTTAATTTTTCCAAAATTTACAATCTTAATTAACTTTTGGCTTACTATTTTCAAATAAATCACTCATCTTCTAGAGTTCAAGCTCTGATGATGTCCGAAGTTGGCGGACGAAACCAGTCAGCAAATAGAAATAGAAGAACAAAAAAATCTTTTGGGAAATTGGATGAGAAAATTTAACTGATATTAAAGTAAAACTGAATAGAACAATAATAATAATAATAATAATAATAATAATAATAATAATAATAATAATAATAATAATAATAATAATAATAATAATAATAATAATAATAATAATAATAATAATAATAATAATAATAATAAAAACAATAATAATAATAATAATAGATTACCCCCAATACTTAGCAGTACTATAGCAAATGGAATAAAATTTTAAACATATAAAAAAATAAGCATATATATATATATATAATATATATATATATATATATATATATATATATATATATATATATATATATATATATATATATATATATATATATATATATATATATATATATATATATATATATATATATATATATATAATATATATATATATATATATATATATATATATATATATATATATATATATATATATATATATATATATATATATATATATATATATATATATATATATATATATATATATATATATATATATATATATATATATATATATATATATATATATTATAATAATAGGACAGGTAAATAGAATAACCCCTAGTAAAAATTAAAATAACAAAAATAAATAGACAAAAAGATTAAGTAGAAAGTAGACTGACAAGTTAAGAATTAAACAGCGTAGAGGAGAAACGAACACCGAGAGCTATATATATATATATATATATATATATATATATATATATATATATATATATATATATATATATATATATATATATATATATATATATATATATATATATATATATATATATATATATATATATATATATATATATATATATATATATATATATATATATATATATATATATATATATATATATATATATATATATATTATATATATATAATATATATATATATATATATATATATATATATATATATATATATATATATATATATATATATATATATATATATATATATATATATATATATATATATATATATATATATATATATATATATATATATATATATATATATATATATATATATATATATATATATATATATATATATATATATATATATATATATATATATATATATATATATATATATATATATATATAGCCCATGAAGAGAAGCCCTAGACTACATCTTTTCAAGGAGAACTGATCAAGTGAAACCACCCCAGATGTTTGAGTCATTCTCCAAAAAGGTGCTAACGATACCCTTATAAAAAGTATGTAACTGGGGCAGTATAAAAAATTCCAAAGGCGCCTTAGAAGACATAACTTCTTACAAGCAAATTTGAAAAAAAAGAAATAATGTGATTCTTTCAAAGATGACTGGATAAAGGAACACGAATGACAGCTGAAAGTTTTAGTTTTATTTATTTATTTTTTACACATCACGAGAAAATCCCTATTCAAGGAGGGGGTGTTAGATGCTTAAAAATAAAATAATAATTAAAAAAGCTATAGGCCTCACCTAACGCAGACAATGCGCTCCTTGTGCTACGAGGAAACAGTAAAGGTTGTGGTATACGAGTGGACAGTTCCTCGAAATTAGAAAGGATACAAGGCATTAACGTCATTTTGCAAAGATAAATTGTCAAGTGATTTAGAATGAGCAGAACAGTTTATACGTCTTTTAGCCTTGACTCAACCCTATCCAAACAATGGGTGAAACCTGCGCTACCCAAGATATGAGAGCAATACTCCTTGAAAGGGCAGATGAGGCCCTTGTACAATATATATATATATATATATATATATATATATATATATATATATATATATATATATATATATATATATATATATATATATATATATATATATATATATATATATATATATATATATATATATATATATATATATATATATATATATATATATATATATATATATATATATATATATATATATATATATATATATATATATATATATATATATATATATATATATATATATATATATATATATATATATATATATATATATATATATATATATATATATATATATATAATATATATATATATATATATATATATATATATATATATATATATATATATATATATATATATATATATATATATATATATATATATATATATATATATATATATATATATATATATATATTATATATATATATATATATATATATATATATATATATAGATAAATATATATATATATATATATATATATATATATATATATATATATATATATATATATATATATATATATATATATATATATATATATATATATATATATATATATATATATATATATATATATATATATATATATATATATATATATATATATATATATATATATATATATATATATATATATATATATATATATATATATATATATATATATATATATATATAACTGCGAAGAAGAAAAATATTCTCGCAGTCTAAACAGAACTCCCAGTTTCTTTGAGGCCACCCTAGCAACATTGTGATATGAGATTTCCAAGATATTATTTTGTTTATTTGAAGGCCAAGGATGTTTGTACTGTCAATAAGAGAGACGGGAGAACCCTCGAAAGAAATGAAAAAGTTAATTGCCTTTGAGAGGGAAATTTCTAAAAGTTGAGTTTTTAAAGAGTTGATTTTCACAAGGTTGTGACGACCTCACTGGGAAATTCTATCCAGATCAACAAGAATTGAATCGGAAAGATGAAGACGAGAGGCAACTCTAGATGCAAAAGAAAGATCAAATTTGAAATTAGTAGAAGAATAGAGGGGCGAGTCATCGGCATATGAATAGATAGAGTTTGATGAACAGCTGAAAAGATCATTAATGAAAAGTAGGAATAGAGTAGGAGACAAGACAGAACCCTGAGGAACACCACTGTTGACAGGAAAGAAAGAAGTCACTCTATCATCAGCAGCCGAAATGGAACTATTAGAAAGAAAGCTAGACATAAGTGAGCAAAGAGAAGAAGGGGAGCCTGGAAAGCAGTGACTCATGTCACAACCGGTCAAATGTCTTAGATATATCAAGCACCACCACACAAGTCTCTCCATGATCCCCGAGGGCAGAAGACCATAAATCTGCGGGATAGGAAATTATATTACTAGTAAATCTCGAACGCTGAAAGTCATACTGATGATCAGAAAGAAGGGAATGGGATTTCAGATGATCTAAGAAGTGGGAGTTGAGAAGAGTTTCAAACTTCTTAGACAGAATACAAGTGAGATCTATAGGGGGATAGTTAGAAGGATCAGAGAGGCTACCTTTCTTCGGAACGAATAGGTTGGACTAATGCGCGCTTCCAAACACTGAGGAAAAGCACTAGTATTGAGGCATAGAGAGAAATGTTGAACGAGGGACGGAGCCAGCTCAGAAGCCCACTCCTTTAAAACTCGGGTAGGAATTCCATCCGGGCCGCTTGCTTTCCTAACGTTCATAGATTTCAGAAGCCCATGCACCTGATCAAATGTAATCACAAGCAAGTAAAAGCATGGGACATCTGAGAGCAGAAGAAGTAGGAGGAGGGTTGCCAGAGTCGTCCAGGGTTGAATTAGAGGAAAACAGGTTGGAGTATTAGCAACAGAACCATCAGAGCTAATAAGAGGAGGAAAGGAAGATTTACAGAAGTTGTTAGAGAGGTTTTTGACAAGAGGCCAGAAAGATTTATTAGTAGGAGAATTTTGGAGCTCAGCACACCTTCGTTTGGTGAAGGTTCGCTTTGCTCGTCGAAGAAAATCTCTTTAGCGATTCCGAGTTGAATGAAATTAGCGAGAGTGATAGGAGAAGGAGAATTTTTCCACTCCCAATAAGCGATATCTCTAGACTGAATGGCACGAGAGAAGAAAGCACGATTGAATAATGGATTTTGAGGAGAGAAATATTTACATGAAGAAGGAATGAGCCTGCTCATTCCATGAACGATTACAGCCCCCACCTTATCGGCAGAGAGTGAAGTATCTTTAGAGACAAAGCAGTCCCTCCTTCCTCTTTTACTTTCTTTCAGTAAAATAAACTTTTAGTCTTTACTGTTTTACTAATTATTTCCTATTTCATTGGCAATAGTACTTTATAATATTAAAATCAATAGTAATTATAGTTATATAAAATGTAACTAAATGGAAAGGAAGTGCTTGAACTAAGTAAGGTATATGTGCTATATTTCAGTAAACTTCATTGCATTAATTGTGTCTAATATAAAAACTGAATTATATTACAGGTTTTTAAAAAGTATATTCTAATTCTTTCACAGTAGTGAGAGAATGGGCATCAGAAACGGAAAGTTTTTTGGTATCATCCCATCACTAATATATATATATATATATATATATATATATATATATATATATATATATATATATATATATATATATATATATATATATATATATATATATATATGCTAACCTTAATCTGAATCTGAATCTTGCAATTCAGACAATATTTGTTGTTGTACACAAACAATTTACTGCTTGCAGATTTAACCGTTTTTTGTTTTCGTTTTTTTTTTTCTTATTTCTTTTTTTATTGAGGACTATGTTAGCAAGTGATTCAAAGTTCATGTAAGTAAAAAGCTCAGATCTCTGGGAAGTTCCTATATTTAATTTCAATTTCATAAACACGAAAATATAGCAAATCTCTCTCTCTAATTATAGGAAAGAGAATATATATATTATATATATAATATATATATATATATATATATATATATATAATATATTATATATATATATATATATATATATATATATATATATATATATATATAATATATAATATTTTTATATTTTTTTTTTTTTTTTTTTTTTTTTGTTTTTTTTTTATTTTTATTTTGGCACTGAGAGAGCCAGCCTTCTCCAGGTTAGGCCTATTCGCAGGTGGTAGGGCGGTAGGCATAGATCTACTCTTCAATTCCAGGTTTAGTTGAACTAGTTTGTTAGGGGTCATCATGTCAATTCAACCAAAAAAAAAAAAATCATCTTCTCAATCACCCTCTCAAACTTTGATGAAACTTGGCTTACTTGTTATACCTATAGAGATAAGTAACCACACAAATTTCAACTCCCAATCCCTCTCTACTTTCACATTACAGGTATACAAAGCTTTGACATTTTAGTGTTTTCAAGAACCGGATGTTGCGAATACAGACTTGCTAACCTTTTGAGTTATTTCTTATCCAATCTTTGCAAAATTTGGCAGTTATTTAGTTCACAGTATAATAATGCTATATAAAATATACACAACACCACCAAGTTAAACTACCATGGGTGAAATAAAAATTCAGTACACCTTTTCTTTTATCTTTCAAACACAACACATCTTTTTCCACCTCACTCATGGCGACTAAAACGCATTTACCGGACATTCATCGACAATGTGTCAGATGCCACCACATTATGATATATATATATATATATATTATATATATATATATATATATATATATATATATATATATATATATATATATATATATATTGTTAAAGTAAATCTTTTAGTTTAGTTTAATTAACAACCCATTTGAAGTAAATAAAACACTTTGTAATATAACATGTTTACTTAGAGAAAAGAAAAAATATCATAGGTTATGTTACATACTTGCTTGGTTAGTAACAACAAAAAAACAGATGGCCAAGTTGCCAGATTATTCTTTACATGATAAATAGTAGCTAAATAAAAAAATGCTCTATAAAAATAATGAATAAACAATATTTTCTTCAACACTCTCCCTTATTGTTTATTCTATAAAGGCTAGTCCATTCCTAATTTTTCATTCAGGATCATGAGTCTTGGCTTTTGTAGTGGCTTTGTGAGTCCATCTGCAAGTTGATTTTCACTGCTAACCTTAAGTACCTCAATTTCATCATTCTGAACTTTTTCTCTAACAAAGAAATTGCGTACCTTTATATGTTTAGTTCTTTTGTGAAATTCTGGATTCTTGCTGAGTTTGATTGCTGCTTCATTGTCAATCCAAAGAGTGGGCTTCTTGTAAACTTTTGTGATCTCTCCTAGAAGTCGATGAATCCAAACAATTTCCTTTGTTGCTTCACTAGCTGCCATAATTTCAGCTTCTGTTGTTGAAATTGCAACTGAGCTTTGTTTCTGACTAGTCCATGAAATTGCGCCTCCAGCATATAAACATACAATTCCAGTTGTTGAATGTCCTGTTTTCTGGTCTCCAGCATGATCTGCATCACTGTATCCTTCTAGATGATTCTGTTCACTATTACTTCTATAAATGATACCTTTTTCCAGAGTACCTTTCAAGTATCTAAACACTCTTTTAACCTTTGTAATATCTTTTTTTGATGGATTATCTACACTTCTGTCAAGATAACTGACAGTAAAAGCAATATCTGGTCTTGTTCCTGTTGCTAGATATAGAAGAGCTCCTATAGCTGATCTGTAAGGAAAACTCTCTCTGGTTTCAATGTCATGTGTAACTTTATCTTTTATAATTGGAGTTGACACAGCATTGCAATTTTCCATACCAAATTCTTTTACTATTTTCTTTGTGGAATATGATTGACTGATTTTCTTTGAACCATCACTTCTTGATTCAATTTCAATTCCTAAAAAATAAGTTGCAGGTTTATATGTAATTTTAAATTCTTTCTTTAATTCTTCTAAAAAATTTTGTGATTCTTCATGACTTGTTGATGCAACTAATCCATCATCAACATATAAATGCAAGTAATATCTTATGTCCATTCTGGTCTCTTATATATAGACATGAGTCAGCTGTACTTCTTACAAAATTCAGTTTTGAAAGGAATTTTCCAAATCGTTCATTCCAACATC
>SEYY01006925.1:22500-29434 GCA_009176605.1 Armadillidium nasatum | reverse complement strand
AGAGAGAGAGAGAGAGAGAGAGAGAGAGAGAGAGAGAGAGAGAGAGAGAGAGAGAGAGAGAGAGAGAGAGAGAGAGAGAGAGAGAGAGAGAGAGAGAGAGAGAGAGAGAGAGAGAGAGAGAGAGAGAGAGAGAGAGAGAGAGAGAGAGAGAGAGAGAGAGAGAGAGAGAGAGAGAGAGAGAGAGACCTCTCTCTGATTTCCTTTCCGGTTGTTCTATAGCAGCTGTTGTAGACGTCTACCGTTATCACCAACACATTTCTACTTTTTATTAATAATAATAATAATAATCCATAGGTAAACTGTAACAATAGCATAAATCTTGAAAGAAGTTTTAATTGTAGGTTTTGAATTTCATATGTTTCAGAAATGAAATCCTCAAGGATGATGAATGTACTAGAGAATATATATCAAGAATTGTATCATCTAATTACTTAGCAAAAAAACATATCAAGAACTATATTTGCAACCAAAGGTCAAGAAGAAATGGATATAGAGAAAGCAGTGGGAATTCTGTAGATTTGTATCTAGCACTTGCCAGGAACTAAAAAGCAGGTTGGAATTTCAAAATCCATTTCTGAAAAGTAATTGTACTAAAAAAAAATTTTTTTTTTTAACAAATCTTATTAGCAATTTTAAATAAAAAATGTACATTAAGAAAAGTGCAAAACCCAATTTAAATATTTAGGAATTATGTACTTATGTTTGTCGAGTCTTGGTTTTTAAAGCTCGGGATATTATAGTAACTTATAAAATTAATGAGTCCAATGATATATCTGGAATTATTACTGATTTATGTTTAGAATTAGAAAGGTTGCACAAATTTATTCATGTTTCAATACATCAAGTTGTAAAAACATTCAGCATATAAGTTATACATATTAACATTCATGATATAACAACTAGAAGTAGAAAGAAATATTTTAGAGATGGAGGAATCATATGCTCACCCCCACTAAGAAATAGTTTAGTAATTCAGATACTTTTTTTTAGTTCCTCCGGATATTTTAAGTGGGATTTTAAAAAATAATGTATTTAGGAAAAACGTTACAAAATATTTAAAGCCAGATGTTTCGATATTCTGTATACAGATAATGCTGAAAAGCTTCCATTGGTAAAGATTTATTATTATTTATCTTGAATTATGTTATTTATTTTTTTAAGATTATTCTTTTAATAAACTTCAAACTTAAATTTTCGAGTATTTTGTTATACATTTTTTTTGAAAAGTTAATTTACGGAATTATATAATATTATTTACTTATTTTCATATTATATGATTATATATCTTGATAATCTTATATTTTTTTTTTTTTTCAGTTGCTGAACATACATAAAATAAAGCTACTTTGGGACTTTTTTCTTTTCCTACCAGTCTTATATATATATATATATATATATATATATATATATATATATATATATATATATATATATATATATATATATATATATATATATATATATATATATATATATATATATATATATATATATATATATATATATATATATATATATATATATATATATTTTTTTTTTTTTTTTTTTTTGTGTCAAAAGCTTATTTCCTTATTTTATCTCAGACTTTTTTTATTAGTATTATAAATGTAGTTTCAAACATAATGTAATTTATTCTCACTTCAGAAACCATTATTCACCATCTGGGTAAAATATAAAGGAAAATGACATGACGAAAGACCTCTTGGAAATAGATGAATTCTTAAGTAATTTTCTAAGTAAATAAAGATGAATCTACGCTCAGATTCGAGTGTTATAGTGAGAGTGTACGATGAGGAAATGCTTCTATGACATAATGAAATGAATGATGATAATGAAATCGCCACGTAGGTAGATTCTGGTATGGTAGACTGGAACGCTTTTACTGCCAATTCTAGAGTCAAAACACATTTAGGAAATTCATCAAGTCCTGTAATGATTTTTTGTAGTCGGTATTTAGGTGAAAATATCTATCTAATAACGGAAGAAACGTACATATACTTGTAAAATCATTGAAATAAAATGTAAGACTTCGAAAAAGAGAGAAAAAAACGATCATATAAAGGAAACCTTCGAATGAAGAAAAGATTTCACGTATTTCTGACTTTGATAAAATTTCAGAATCCTGATTTATACTAACCATTCCATAATTTTTTTTTATTTTTTTTTATTTTTTTGTATGCTCATCATTGAGAATGTAAGCGCTAGAGATAGATTCATACTAATTCTAAACCACATTTTTTCTGTTGAAAATAATTATAATTATATAAAAATTTATGTAAACAATTTGAAACCAATTATGTCACATAACTCTTCATTATCTAAAACTTAATAAAGAATATTTCGAAATGGATAATATTTGTGGTACACTAGTTATATAAAATTTTAATGTGAAAAAAATAGACTGCTGGTATGTACTTTTGGCTTCAACAAGACTACCTCCACTTGTGTACAATGCTATAAAAGAGAGGAAACAACAGAATGTAAAAATGCAAATATGAAAGTAGTAAGGACTAAAATCAGACAGCAAAGTGTCTAACATTAAATTTTTTAAGCTCTGAGAAAAGTGCCTTGAGAATGGGTTAGTATTTTGTTTCGAAAGTTCTATAGTAAATTCTTTAATGAATACAAATATGTAATTTGCTTTTTTATAATTAAAAATGGCTAGTGAGATATAACCATTTAGAATAAGATTTCGGAAGAATTAAAAATTTACACTTCCGATTTCTTCGATTTTCTTGAATTCGGAATTTTCAAGTAATTTTGATGAAAACATTCAACAGGATGAGCCAGTCGATGATCTGATATGCATTAAATTTTTGAATGACATTAATATTTTGTTCTAGTTGTCTTATACGGAGGTAGTATGCCATGCTAATGTCTTTCTCTGAATATATTTTCTCTTCAACATGTGTTTTTGCATCGAAATATTTAATTAAGGTATTATTTGTGGGTACATAGGATTTTTTTTTTCATTGTAAGGTACTATATATATATATATATATATATATATATATATATATATATATATATATATATATATATATATATATATATATATATATATATATATATATATATATATATATATATATATATATATATATATATATATATATATATATATATATAGTAACCCAATAGTAAATGTCCAAAAAATCATAAACTTTTTTTGCTCCTTAATTATTTTTCTATTTATTTATTTATTTCATTAAAAAGAATAGTTATTAAGTAATTTGACAATGTTATTAATCTTTAAACCACAAAAAAAAAAAAAAAAAATGATTTTAACTTTTATGAAACTTTACCCTAAACTTTTTATTTTACCCCTAAATATAGGGTAATCACCGAAACCGTTGTTTACGCTATTTACAACTTCATTCATAATTCTCCATTGTCTTCTTCCTCATAAAGGAAAGGGTTTTTTTACTACTTGCGGTAACTTATTATAGGGTAAACTTTGATTACGCTAAAAAGAAAAGTGGAACACAGAAAATAAAAACGTATATACAGTTCAGATTAATTCATAGACAAAGGGATAAGCCTTTTTTTGAAATTAAATTCAAATTCACGCTATTTTCTAATGAAGTTTTCCTAGAAAGTTGCCTATTTTAACATATAAGTTACCACGTCGTTAATTAAGCAATTTTTTAAAAACAAATTTTATCGTTTTTCCTGTAAAACTTTTTATCAAAAAAAATAAATAAAGACAAATATAAAAATATTTGTGACTATTAAAATAAGCCTTTCGTTATTTACGAAGCCATTTTAAATTTATTTTACTTTTTTGGCGGCAATAATATGGATTTCTGGATTGTTCTAAATTTATAACAATTGATCTGAATTACTAAGTAATACTTTTACTATGGGAAAACAAGCACCAGAGAGAATTGCGCATGAGTCAGTCGATTGTTTAATATTCTTTTGCAAAATTATTTGAGATGAAAGAATGTTGGTAAATGTGACAGACGTAACTAAATGCAACCATGGAAAACCTTGAAAATATTGACTACGTTTCTCAAAAATTTAAATTCATCATATACAACTTTCTTGAAATCTTAACTAAAGAGTTTAATTCAAAATAATTGAGTAACCAGCTAAAATATCGTATTATTGTAACAATTGCAACTGCACTCAGCAGTGAAATAACAAACGGAACATTCGTTTGTTTAGGAAATAGGTTTTTATTAAATAAAACAGAAAACAATAATAATTTTTCACAAGAATGTTAGTCAATCGACTGACACATGCACAATTATCCCAAGTATTGGTGTTGTATCCAGAATTTTTTTTTTTTTTTTTTACAAAAATGCATTTCTAGTTTTTAATACTTCGTACATATTATTTCTTTAGATGCATCATTAAACTTATTATAATTTAATTAATACTGAATTTGTTCATAAGGTTTTGAAAACCTTGCCAAAATAATAAATGGTGACACTGCACCTAGCCGGAACAGTAAACCAGTAAAATTTAATTATATAAAAATTATCGATAATTATTTGATATTTGGAAAATACTTACTATACAAATTATTTTCTTTAAATATTAATTATTATCAAGATTATTTAAAAGTTTTATAAATAATTTTTAGTATTAGAATAAATGGACTAACTAATTTATAAAATAATTCTATATCTTAATGAAGTTTAAAACAGATTTTTGGACCAATTTTATTAACGAACTCATTAGTATGAATTTACTAATTTTTTCTAATTATGTAATGATAAAAGATAATAAAGTTATGTAATTATAAAAGAAAATAAAAATGCTCATTTTTCGAAGTTTCCACGATACACAAAATTTGACCTATGACAAGCTCATTTTATTTATTTATTTTTTTTTTTAAATATAAATTTTTTTAATAGTCATATTTATTTACAAATCGAAATCAGAAGTACTTTATTAAAAAAAAAAGATATTATTAACTCGATAAAATTTACCAATATTTTTGCCTATTTAAAATATATTAATTACAAATGATTTCATTTTATAAAATATTATAGAATTAAATCAGTAGCATTTTATTTGTCATATAACTGGAAATTTAGGGATAATTCTGTCTTGCAAGCTTAGGCTACCTAATTGTTTCTTCAAATTATAAGATTTATACGAATTGTATTGGGTGTTTATCCACTACATGCGTAATTAGTTCAGTTTACGAAATATATGTAATGGCCTTAATTTTATATTTATCTTACTTTGCATGTAGAAATTGATAACTAGGGATATAATAGAACCAGTCTTTGTTGCATGTATTAGTATTAGTATTATTATTTTTTGTTATGACTTTGACACTCTTAGTAGGCCCGTGTGGCTATTGTCCTTTTTTTATTTTATTTTATTTTTTTATTTTTTTTATTTTTTTATTTTTTTTATGTAACAATAATTTTTCTGAAGAACAGTCAAAATAAATAATTATTATTAAATTATTATATATATATATATATATATATATATATATATATATATATATATATATATTATATATATTAATATATATATATATATATATATATATATATATATATATATATATATATATATATATATATATATATATATTGACATTTAAATTTTACAAACTACACATTTATGAATTATAATTTTTATAATATTTTATTTCTCATTAACATTTTTTGGTGAGGGTTTTTATTATTATTAATTATTATTATTATTATTATTATATTATATTATTATTATTATTATTATATTATTATTATTATTATTATTATTATTATTATTATTATTATTATTATTATTATTATTATTATTTTTTACAATTTTTTTTTTTTTTTTTTTTTTTTATAATTATAATTTTTTATAATTTTTATTAATATTTAATATATATATATATATATATATATATATATATATATATATATATATATATATATATATATATATATATATATATATATATATATATATATATATATATATATATATATATATATATATATATATATATATAATTGATTAAGATGAATTTATTCACGAAAAAGCATACATTGGTAAGCATTATTTTAAATATATTATAAACTCTAGAAATTCGGCAAATCATATTCTAAATATATTAAAACTATGTTAGCTTTTAATTAGTTACTTCTAAATATTTGATTTAAAACCTAATAAAATATTATTTACATTTATTATTAAAGTATTTGAATATTTTTAATATTTTAAATTTTTACTTAAAATTTTACAAAAATATCTACCGAGTAAATTATTTTAATTCAATATTATTCATTTTCTTTTTCTGATGCCTTAGAGTAGATATTGTTAGTCTTTTTTGGAGGATTGAAAACTTTTTGACAAGTTCAATCCATTAATTAAATGTTAACAAAGTTTTTCCTTATTATTAGTAGAGTAAGAGTATTGCTTAGTTATTTACTGTAGATCAATGTTATAAGTTTAGGACAATCAGGAATCCTTATTGTTGCCGCCAAAAAAGTAAAATAATTTTCAAAGGGCTTCGCAAATAACAAAGACTCATTTTGATAATCACAAATATTTTTATATTTGACATTATTTATTTTTTTGATAAAAATTTTATAAGAAAAACGATAATATTTGTAATATTTAATCAAAAAAATTGCTTAATTAACGACGTAGTAACTTATATAATTAAAATAGGCAACTCTCTAGAACACGAACTTCATTAGAAAATAGTCGTTGAAGTTTGAATTTAAACTCAAATGTAAAAGGGCTTATCCCCGTTTTGTCTACGAATCTCCCTATTTATCTAACCTACTGTATATACGTTATAAATATATAGTATATATATTTATACTGTGTTATTAAGTAAACTTTGATACTATTATGACATAATTCATATTTCAGTTTTGATGTTTCTCTATCAGAACCCATTAGTCAATGACTAAAGTCACTCACACAAAGATTCTCATTTGCAAGTTCATATATATATATATATATA
>SEYY01006925.1:7500-10000 GCA_009176605.1 Armadillidium nasatum | reverse complement strand
GCTTTTATTTCTAAAAAATAACTTACCAATTATTAACTTCAAATGGAATATGTGAAACTGTGAAGTGTGAAGGTAATACTGAATTACTGGCTATATATATATATATATATATATATATATATATATATATATATATATATATATATATATATATATATATATATATATATATATATATATATATATATATATATATATATATATATATATATATATATATAACCTTTTCCCAAATGGGTGGAGGTTGGGGAAAGAGGTTGGTGGGGTGTTATCTATGGTAACATAGATTCTGGATATTATATTTAAAATTCCAAGAATCTATGGCAAAAACTCTTAAAAAATTAAACTATCCGCATCCGCATCCGCATCTGCGGATATCCGCAATTGAATATCCGCACCGCATCCGCATCCGCGGATAGTAAAAAATTACTATCCGGTCTAATATATATATATATATATATATATATATATATATATATATATATATATATATATATATATATATATATATATATATATATATATATATATATATATATATATATATATATATATATATATATAACAGGAGGAGGTGTAGATAGCTACAACATAGAGAAAGAGTTATGATAGATGTGTAAGGGTTTTCTATCCATTGCTGAAGGATGCGAACGTACTTTTAAAGGTGAAGAAAGTCATTTCTGAAATCATTCAGACACAGATATTGATTTATGGAATGGATGGAGTGCTGGACGGGAATCGCGAAGTCAAGAAGCAAGATACAGGCTGCTTTAAAGAGACTCCTCAGAGCAAAGCTGGGACAGAGTAAAATAGAAAGGGTGAGAAATGAGCAAATTAGAGAAAGGGTAGGGGTATGCTCTCTCATAAATAAGATAGAAGAGGCTCAACTAAGGGCGTTGGGTCACCTGGAATTAAAGAATGGATGACCAAAAAGTGGTGAAGAGGTGTTATAAGTGGAGACCGAAAGTAAGAAGCCTTAGAGGAAGACTGGGAAGGAGGTGGAAAGATGAGGTTCTGCTTGAGGTTCTCCTTTTTCTGGATGAACTGAGGAGGAGAAACCTTTTTGCCGATCGGGAAACTGGAGAGCGAGGTTGAACCGAATGACATATATATATATATATATATATATATATATATATATATATATATATATATATATATATATATATATATATATATATATATATATATATATATATATATATATATATATATATATATATTGTGGTTGCTAATCTGAGGACCACTTGTTTGAGGATGAATAAACGAAGGCTTGGGGTATTCTCTTAAAGAGAAAAATGAAGATGACTTGGTTCTACACAGTAGGAACAACAATAAAAACCCTAGCTAGTGGGGTTGCCAAATTGACTGGTGCCAGAAAGAAAAAGTAATACAGCTGAGGATGGTACTGCTGTACAATAATCCACAGTAGCTTTGCTGGTAAGGACTGCAACGAAGGGCACTGGCGGAAAAGGAAAAGGGATACATAGAATAGCAGAAAAATGTAAGCTAAAACCTATATAGTACAAAGGCCTAGCAAAACCCAAATAACGGAAATAAAAAAATTAGGCTATTATAAAAGGACCATACCTGTAAATCAAACAACTGCAGGTTGTGGCTGGTATCTACAATGTAGAAATAACGTACGATGACACTAGCAGATGATTAATTCCGATAAAAAATGAAGAAGCACCGTAAACAAAGCGGTTGAAGCCTACTTCAAAAAGCCTAATAAAGCGATAGTGCTTTCTACTTCGAGCGTTACAGAGTTCCCTCCGAAAAACCACATTATAGAAATATATAGTAGAGTGTGGGAAACTCTGCGGCAAAAAAAAAAAAAAAATAAAAAAATAAAAAAAAAATAAAAAAAAAAATATATATATATATATATATATATATATATATATATATATATATATATATATATATATATATATATATATATATATATATATATATATATATATATTATATATATATATATATATATATAGTCCTTTTACTAAAAACTTATATTATACTTTACTGTTATCATAAAATTTTACTTTCATTTTAATTTAAATATAAAATAATATTTAATAGTCTTAAAATTTTAATTATTTTTTTAATTTTAAAACTTACTTTTTTTTTTAAAAATTATTTTGTAATTCTAAATACTTCACTTAATAAAACTTTACATGATAAATTTTGGAAGATATGGTTGTCCATCTTAATTAAATTACGTATTTAAAATAAAACCGTAAGCGAACTATTTCAATAAAATAATAACATAAGTCTTATTGGTGCAACTCGAGTCATTTTAAATTTGGTTTCTCCAATATATATATACTTTCATAATTATGTTTGGAATTTTTATCATAGTTTTGATTTCACTTCTATAAAGGAGTTGAAAATACAGTTTTAATTAACTTGAAACCTATTAATTCAGTAGCAGATATCTGATGAAATATATCTTCTAATAAAGAATGTTTATTTGGCGAAGTCCATTTATAAGACATTC
>SEYY01006925.1:0-2500 GCA_009176605.1 Armadillidium nasatum | reverse complement strand
TTCCAAAATTCCCATTAGGAATATATCTTAGTACAATGGGAATACTACAAAATGGTCAAATAAAAAGGTCAAAATCTCCAGGAAATTTATTTTTACAGTAGTTACAATTTCAAAACAAAATAACAACTATTCCATTATTTTATATATGACCTCTGGTTTGACCTCCCGGGAAACGTTCCAAAATTCCCATTAGGAACATATCTTAGTACAATGGGAATACTACAAAATGGTCAAATAAAAAGGTTAAAATCTCCAGGAAATTTCTTTTTACAGTAGTTACAATTTCAAAATAAAATAACAACTATTCCATTATTTTATATATGACCTCTGGTTTGACCTCCCGGGAAACGTTCCAAAATTCCCATTAGGAATATATCTTAGTACAATGGGAATACTACAAAATGGTCAAATAAAAAGGTCAAAATCTCCAGGAAATTTCTTTTTACAGTAGTTACAAGTTCAAAACAAAATAACAACTATTCCATTATTTTATATATGACCTCTGGTTTGACCTCCCGGGAAACGTTCCAAAATTCCCATTAGGAATATATCTTAGTACAATGGGAATACTACAAAATGGTCAAATAAAAAGGTTAAAATCTCCAGGAAATTTCTTTTTACAGTAGTTACAAGTTCAAAAAAAAATAACAACTATTCCATTATTTTATATATGACCTCTGGTTTGACCTCCCGGGAAACGTTCCAAAATTCCCATTAGGAATATATCTTAGTACAATGGGAATACTACAAAATGGTCAAATAAAAAGGTCAAAATCTCCAGGAAATTTCTTTTTACAGTAGTTACAATTTCAAAACAAAATAACAACTATTCCATTATTTTATATATGACCTCTGGTTTGACCTCCCGGGAAACGTTCCAAAATTCCCATTAGGAATATATCTTAGTACAATGGGAATACTACAAAATGGTCAAATAAAAAGGTCAAAATCTCCAGGAAATTTCTTTTTACAGTAGTTACAATTTCAAAATAAAATAACAACTATTCCATTATTTTATATATGACCTCTGGTTTGACCTCCCGGGAAACGTTCCAAAATTCCCATTAGGAATATATCTTAGTACAATGGGAATACTACAAAATGGTCAAATAAAAAGGTCAAAATCTCCAGGAAATTTCTTTTTACAGTAGTTACAAGTTCAAAACAAAATAACAACTATTCCATTATTTTATATATGACCTCTGGTTTGACCTCCCGGGAAACGTTCCAAAATTCCCATTAAAAATACATCTTAGTACAATGGGAATACTACAAAATGGTCAAATAAAAAGGTCAAAATCTCCAGGAAATTTATTTTTACAGTAGTTACAATTTCAAAATAAAATAACAACTATTCCATTATTTTATATATGACCTCTGGTTTGACCTCCCGGGAAACGTTCCAAAATTCCCATTAGGAATATATCTTAGTACAATGGGAATACTACAAAATGGTCAAATAAAAAGGTCAAAATCTCCAGGAAATTTATTTTTACAGTAGTTACAAGTTCAAAATAAAATAACAACTATTCCATTATTTTATATATGACCTCTGGTTTGACCTCCCGGGAAACGTTCCAAAATTCCCATTAGGAATATATCTTAGTACAATGGGAATACTACAAAATGGTCAAATAAAAAGGTCAAAATCTCCAGGAAATTTCTTTTTACAGTAGTTACAATTTCAAAATAAAATAACAACTATTCCATTATTTTATATATGACCTCTGGTTTGACCTCCCGGGAAACGTTCCAAAATTCCCATTAGGAATACATCTTAGTACAATGGGAATACTACAAAATGGTCAAATAAAAAGGTCAAAATCTCCAGGAAATTTCTTTTTACAGTAGTTACAAGTTCAAAACAAAATAACAACTATTCCATTATTTTATATATGACCTCTGGTTTGACCTCCCGGGAAACGTTCCAAAATTCCCATTAGGAATATATCTTAGTACAATGGGAATACTACAAAATGGTCAAATAAAAAGGTCAAAATCTCCAGGAAATTTATTTTTACAGTAGTTACAAGTTCAAAATAAAATAACAACTATTCCATTATTTTATATATGACCTCTGGTTTGACCTCCCGGGAAACGTTCCAAAATTCCCATTAGGAATATATCTTAGTACAATGGGAATACTACAAAATGGTCAAATAAAAAGGTCAAAATCTCCAGGAAATTTCTTTTTACAGTAGTTACAATTTCAAAATAAAATAACAACTATTCCATTATTTTATATATGACCTCTGGTTTGACCTCCCGGGAAACGTTCCAAAATTCCCATTAGGAATATATCTTAGTACAATGGGAATACTACAAAATGGTCAAATAAAAAGGTCAAAATCTCCAGGAAATTTATTTTTACAGTAGTTACAATTTCAAAACAAAATAACAACTATTCCATTATTTTATATATGACCTCTGGTTTGACCTCCCGGGAAACGTTCCAAAATTCCCATTAGGAATATATCTTAGTACAATGGGAATACTACAA
>SEYY01006924.1:20000-25000 GCA_009176605.1 Armadillidium nasatum | reverse complement strand
TATATATATATATATATATATATATATATATATATATATATATATATATATATATATATATATATATATATATATATATATATATATATATATATATATATATATATATATATATATATATATATATATATATATAATATATATATATATATATATATATATATATATATATATATATATATATATATATATATATATATATATATATATATATATATATATATATATATATATATATATATATATATATATATATATATATATATATATATATATATATATATATATATATATATATATATATATATATATATATATATATATATATATATATATATAGCAATGAAAGCTTACATTAATATAGTATCCTGTCTCAATATCTCTCATTCAATAAAGGTTGTTTCTGCACTTGATTAAAGTTTCGTTTTGTTTATTACTATCTCGCTTTTTATTTCCGCGTTTGCTTTTAATTAAATTTTTTTTCGGCTTTATCGAAATGTGAGACTATGAGACTACTCTTTTTTCCGGATTTTCCTCCATGTTGCACACGCTTGAGAGATTATCTCTGTGTTCATTTCATTGTAATCCGAATCTTTTTCTTTTTTTTTTTTTTTTTTTTTTTAGCTTGTTCAGAGGTGAAAAGAGAACATGTTAAATAGATGTTTGTTAAAAAGGTAATTAACTTGAAATGTGTTTATGTTACGCATATAGTATGTAATGTTTTTTTTAATTTTTTTTATTGTTTTTTATTTTCATTTAAATTAGTGTTCAGTGTAATCCGAATCTTTTAGATTGTTCAGAGGTGAAAATAATTTTTTTTCAATTTCAAAATTTTATTCATAAATGTACAATTACAGTATAACAATGTTACAGTGGGGTCCTATACTACTATACTGTTAGCTGTATATTTCTCTGAAACTGGGCTTCTAAGGAGATACACATTGGTTTCCACTTTCCATTGAGCCCCAAATTTTAGTCAGTAAAATTTTTCAATTTATTTTAATAACAACTAAATTGGAAATATGATGCAAATAATTTCACAAACAATAATAATAATACGTAAATTAGTAAATATAGCAAATGAATGATGATTATAACAAAACTAATACTAAAGCATGTTAATTAATTAGATGTTTGTAAAAAGTAAATAACTCTAAATTTATTTATTTTACAGTAGGTATAAAGAATGCAATATAAAAGTGACATATCTCAAAATTAGAGTAAATAATAAGCTGTTTCCGGTCATTACAAACTAGAATCATGTTGGTGTCTAGTTGCTTGTAGGCAGAACTACAAATTTGTCCTTTTGCAGCATAAGAAAAATATTTGTCTTTGGAATTGATTTATATTATATATATATATATATATATATATATATATATATATATATATATATATATATATATATATATATATATATATATATATATATATATATATATATATATATATATATATATATATATAATCATACTGTTAGCGTGTTGGTCTTGTATGCAGTAGGTCCGGGATTCGATACCCAAGGAGAAACTGTATTGACTGGCATAGCAGAGAGGTTAAGTTCTTTTTTCTATAGAGGCGATAGGGTTGGATCATGAAGAATAGTTCTTCGCATAGTTCTGGAGGATGGGAACCCTTTTAACCAGTTTTTTTTTTTTTTTTAATCTCTTCCCACGTGCAATTGCAGAATTTTCCTTTCTGCAGTCAACACCACCCTACATCATGTGATGTGGGATATGGTATATATATATATATATATATATATATATATATATATATATATATATATATATATATATATATATATATATATATATATATATAAATTATATATAAATCCTAAATCTCTATCAATGAACCAAATTTTTATCTTTTTTTTTTAAGTTATATCTTGAAAATATGAAATCTGTTTCTATTGTAATGTAAAATGAAACTGGTAAGTAAATTAATAATGTAAACAGTGTAAGCAAATTATGTAAATAACATAAATAATGTGAATGTCTAAATTATAATAAATAGTTGGGCTTGCAGCTGTACGATATTAAGCTAAGCGTACACTTGCGATTTTCTGTCGCCTGATTATTGGGCAAATAGAACAAATAGGTTTCAATGAGAGTTTGCGCACTTGCGACGCGACTAAAAAATCGCAGCTGTTAAAAAAAATGCTATTAGTCCTATTTTCCAAGCTACGCAATTGTCACAGATAAAAATTGATTTACCGTGAGTCAGTTGTCTGAGCAGAGGAATTTAGAGATAAAATTTTATTGAAAAAAAATGTTTATTCAGCACTGACGAGATCAAAATATTTGCTGACTAGAATGTTATAATCAGAATTGCAACGTCATCTTTTTTATTATATATTTAAAACTAAATACATAACAAAAATAAAAAAAGATGGTTAATGCTTAAAATAATTGAAGAATAAAATATTTTAAAATAATAACAACTGTTGCAACGTAGTTACACTGCAAAAATGTCACAGTAAAATTTTCAATAGAGAAAAGACATGTTAAGCATAAAAAAGTCGCTTCACCGATTTATTTTCTAATAAGAAAATAACTGAAAAAAATTTGTTGTGACATTTTTGAAACTTGTCCCAACGATTCGTTAGGACAATTTTTTCAGTGCAACACCAGAATTGACATTGTCATTGTTCATATCCAAAAAGCATTCCCTTTTTATGTTTAATTTGAAGAGAAAGTACAATGGAAGACATTAGAGTTTGTTTTTGTTTTTTGTTTTTTTTTATTTAAAAGTTCACATCTCACGGGCATTGCCCTATTCGAGGAGAGGAACTTTTCTAGGTAGTATATACCTAGGATTCCCAAGAGGAATCGAACCGGTGCCCTCAAGCACGTGAGTCAATCACCCTACCGTTCGAGCCACGGTAGACGGCAAAATAAACAAATAAGTCGAATAAACATACTAGAAACCTGCACAGACCGATATTTAATAAAATAAATACCAGACCGATTATTTATTATTCCATTGGTTTCCGAAATTAAAAAGTTTCCATTTTTTTTTTCTTTCTTAATTTTATATGTTGTTATTTTGGTCTTTTAAATGGAATTTTAATCCATTTTCAATTACGTTGCATAGATTTAATAGACCGACTTCCAGCCAATAAAAATACATCAAATTTTAAAAGTTTTAAAAATTTGAAATTTTAATATAATTCGGCACTTATCTTCATCTATATCTATCTATATAATGTGTGTGTATGTATGTGAGTGTATGTATTCATGCGTGTGCGTGTGTGTGTATGTGTTTGTGTGCATTGTGTCTTAAACAACAGTTACTGAATTGAAAGCCGATACCAAACGTAATGTGAATGGAATTGAAGTTCTCTTAATTATTGATATATATATATATATATATATATATATATATATATATATATATATATATATATATATATATATATATATATATATATATATATATATATATATATATATATATATATATATATATATATATAGAGGTGTGTGTGTGTGTCTGTGTAACATTTGGGAATGGAATTTATGTTTAAAGTTCTGATGATCGTCTTTCCTTACTTTTAATTAAATGTTTAAATGTGTTTTAGTTCAGAAGAGAGTAGTTGTCCAGTTTGCATTTCTAATTGCTGTTTTAGAATTTTTTTTATTTATTAATTCCGTATTATTATTATTATTATTATTATTATTATTATTATTATTATTATTATTATTATTATTATTATTATTATTATTATTATTATTATTATTATTATAAGAAGCTGGGTTAGAATTGAGCTAAGAAATCTTTTTTTGCACTTAATATATATATATATATATATATATATATATATATATATATATATATATATATATATATATATATATATATATATATATATATATATATATATATATATATATATATATATATATATATATAATATATACCCAAAGTTATTGAAAAGTTGAAAAGAACAGAAATGAAATTTTGTAGCTTCTCTACTTTAATTATTTTACCTTTTTTTTAATTTTAAATATTTTAATTTATATATATATATATATATATATATATATATATATATATATATATATATATATATATATATATATATATATATATATATATATATATATATATATATATATATATACCCAAAGTTATTGAAAAGTTGAAAAGAACAGAAATGAAATTTTGTAGCTTCTCTACTTTAATTATTTTACCTTTTTTTTAATTTTAAATATTAATTCTATATATATATATATATATATATATATATATATATATATATATATATATATATATATATATATATATATATATATATATATATATATATATATATATATTTTTTAATACTAAACTTCATCAGATAGTTCCTACTTCTAAGTGACCACTGACCACGGGTATTTTATGAGGCGCAACCTTGTCCAAGGTACGCTCTCCTTTACTCTGACGAAAAACTATTTATAGCTTTATTTTCTTTCAGTTCTCATTTCGATTCCCCCATCCCCCCTCTGAACCTCATATATATATATATATATATATATATATATATATATATATATATATATATATATATATATATATATATATATATATATATATATATATATATATATATATATATACTACAAAAATGTCAGCTCTAACTTTGTTTCTTCCTCTTTCCTTCCTTTAGTATCTTCTGACGGTTTAACTGCCGTTTTGCCTTCCTCTAAAGCTGAATTTTGCATCCAATTCAACCTTAGACGATTTTGAAGCTGTTCCTACTTTTTCAACCCCCTCCAACTCATTTATGCCTAAAATTGTAATTTCTTCTAAAGACGTCATTTCTGCTCTCTCTGAGCTTAACACTAAGAATGCATACGGTCATAACGGTATTCTTTATGTGATTCTCAAAACTTGTGCTTCCAAATTTGCATCCTGCCTTCGTAAACTATTTCGTCTATGTCTTTCTATTTCAACCTTCCCTTCTTGTTGGGACCGTGCACTCATTCAGTCTGTGCTGAAGAAGGGAGACC
>SEYY01006924.1:10000-15000 GCA_009176605.1 Armadillidium nasatum | reverse complement strand
ACAATAAATAGATAGATTTATAACAATCACCACTCACGAGTCGGGGGGTACGGGGGAGCCTCACGTAGACAGGTTTGTGTGCCATGCATTTACTAAAATAATATTATAAAAAACTAAAATAATATATTTATTATTATAATAATAATAAAAAAGTATACTTGCCCTTATCGATGGTATCGATATAAAAAAAATTGCGATATTGGTGAAACAGTCGACACAATTTTTTTAACGTATGGCCAAATCCTAGACAGTTCAAACTGAAAAGGAAAGTGATTGACAGATTTTTTCAAAAGTGTCGAGAGTTTTACCTTTCGACTATTTTCCCTGTCGACGTTTTGGGTATAGTTTCGACAGTTCATACTAAAAAGAAAAGTGATCGACATATTTTTTTTTTCAAGAGTGTTGACAGTTTTAACCTGTCGACTATTTTCCATGTCTAAGTTTTGGGTATAGTTTCGCCAAATTTATTGTAGACTTACTCGTATATCGGAAATTAATACCTTCATATTATGAGTCTTTGATAATTATAATTTATGATTGGTCAAGTTGAGACAAATTGACAGTTTATGCATAATAAAGCCTTCAGAAATAATGAAAGTAATGAATAAATTAATATTAAACTTAAATTTAAAAAAAAATTAAAAAATTCCTTCCCACCTCCTCTCTCTCTCTCTCTCTCTCTCTCTCTCTCTCTCTCTCTCTCTCTCTCTCTCTCTCTCTCTCTCTCTCTCTCTCTCTCTCTCTCTCTCTCTCTCTCTCTCTCTCTCTCTCTCTCTCTCTCTCTCTCTCTATATATATATATATATATATATATATATATATATATATATATATATATTATATATATATATATATATATATATATATATATATATATATATATATATATATATATATATATATATTGGTGTAATAAATTACATGCATTCCATTACCTGTGATAAAACGAGATTTTTCCTTATAGTTTCGTTAAGAAATACGTAGAAAATGAAATGAGAATTTTATTAGGTTAGATGGGTTCTTCTTTTGAATGAGGTGCGATGGGAGGGGCAGGGGGGATAAGAACCCCAAAAAGGAGGTTAAACGCATTTTTTAAGGTTTCTTATATTTGGTCGTTAGGATTTAAAAAAAAAAAAATTTTTTTAAATATTTCCAAAACCTCTCTCTCTCTCTCTCTCTCTCTCTACCTATATCTACGTCTCTCTCTCTCTCTCTATCTCGTGATTTTATGAAAAAAATGAATAAAACATGAATTTATATTAATTTAAAATAGAGAAAATATTTATTGTTTTTATAATTTAAATTAGAAAATAACCTAGGTAGTAAATTAAAAAAAAAATCAACTAACCTAAATTACTTCTCCTTAAAGAGAGCTCTCTCTCTCTCTCTCTCTCTCTCTCTCTCTCTCTCTCTCTCTCTCTCTCTCTCTCTCTCTCTCTCTCTCTCTCTCTCTCTCTCTCTCTCTCTCTCTCTCTCTCTCTCTCTCTCTCTCTCTCTCTCTCTCCCTTTCCTAATCTCATCATGTTATTCCTCACATTTGTTCGTTGGTTTGGTTTTCTTGCTTTGGTGCGTTCTTGCGTTTGGCAGTTTGTGCGTTCTTTGGTAAGTGCGTTTGTTTTTGTACATAAATCATTGTTAAAAAGAATTTTATTTTATGATATCCTGCCAGGGAGTCCAATGACACGATCCTTAAGCCAGCTGTTATTATTTTGAGACAGGAAGGATGGCCCTTCGACCTTCTCCAGGAGATATCCTTTTGCATGTTGACAGTTAATAAAAGGATTTTAAATCGGGTCCTTTAATATGCCATTTATATATATATATATATATATATATATATTATATTATATATTATATATATATATATATTATATATATATATATATATATATATATATATATATATTATATTAATTATATTATTATTATTATTATTATTATTATTATTATTATTATTATTATTATTATTATTATTATTATTATTATTATTATTATTATTATTATTATTATTATTATTATTATTATTATTATTATTATTATTATTATTATTATTATTATTATTTATTAAGATTTCCGTGACCTCCCTTGTCGGCGGTCAGAAAGGAGAAGATTGTATTTGTTTTGATGAGAGTTTTTTCTTTCTGTATTTTGTTGACGAGCACCGAATAAGAATTCAGCTTTAAGCCTAATAACTCTGACGGCTATTCAATCTAATAACAATAATAAAAAAAGAAATTTAAAATGTTTCTTGATACCCACAAACTCACTCACCTTTACGTACTACACACACACACACACACACACACACACACACACACACACACAACACACAATATATTATATATATATTATATATATATTATATATATATATATATATATATATATATATATATATATATTATATATATATATATATATATATATATATATATATATATATATATATTTGCTTGTGGATGTGTAGTTTTTGAACAAAATAAATTAATGTTAATTAGTGAAGCTTTTAAAAAATTACAGTTTAAATAAAAATAATAATTTTTCCTTTGTTTTAAATCTGAATATTCCAATTTAATAATAAGTTGTTTCACAATTATTGAAACTCTATTAAAAATTCAAGATACGCTACCTCGATCAAGAGAGCTTCCTAGAAGACCCTGAGTCTAATCAGGAAGACCATAAGAAGAGAGAGAGAGAGAGAGAGAGAGAGAGAGAGAGAGAGAGAGAGAGAGAGAGAGAGAGAGAGAGAGAGAGAGAGCAAACAGACTTTTACTTTTTGATAATAGTAAATATGAAGAAGTGTTAGAGGGAGAGCATCACGAGCTATCGTTGCGTATGGACGTGTTTCACTCCCTCTAAACTCGTGATGGCCTGTATTTTGTCTGCCTGGAGGGACGACATATCCCCGCGTCGGTGAAGTCCGCTTTCACGTCTAAGGTGTAATTAGAGACAAGAGTCCAAGGAAAAACAAGCAGTTGTGCCGTCGAAAGATACAAAAAGAAGAAGAAACTTTTGAGTTGACATTATTTTGCAAAATGACCGAAAGGGCGGGAGGAAGAGGAACCAGAAAGATTATTTATTTTCAAATTCCTAAAGGAAACATCCATGCGGTGAATAAACACTAAAGCAAGCAGAGTTAAATAAATTTTTCTTAGGTTTACGTAGTTGAAGGAAAAGAATAAGAAATGTTCCATGCCAGAGAGAATCACCTCAGTTAAAGTTAGGTGCCTCTCCCGTCAAAACAATAATTATTCCAAGAGAAAACAGATGTACATATATATATATATATATATATATATATATATATATATATATATATATATATATATATATATATATATATATATATATATATATATATATATATATATATATAGTGAGGGATTTACTTTCTTATACCATTAGAGGCATTACCTTTGTAGTTTAAAGGGATTAAATTTGTTCTTGTGGAATAGAAAAATCAAAAACTAAAATTATAAATCAAATAAAAAAAACTTGACACTGATAGACTTTACAATGAAAAAATATGAACAATTTTGCAAAAATAAAGACAAAAAAAAACAAAAAACAAAAAAAAAAACAATACAAACAGAAACAAACAAACCTGTAAAAACCTGTAAAAACCTGTTGCTCTTTTCTCTCTCATTTGCCATTACAGCTTCATAAAGGTTTCTATAATGGAGTAATTTGCATTCTATTTAGATTAGAAACAAAATATTCTTATACATAATTTATGAAGAAAGGATTGAATTTTATGTCAAATAATCTTCCTTTTTATTAAAAGTTTATTTAAATGGTAAATAAATTAATGCGATGTTAAATTATATTAAATTTTAAAAATAAAAACACTTAATTTTATATATATTTATTTTTATAATCTTAAATTATTAAAATATTAAAATTAAATTAAAATAATGGTGACATTAAAAAGGATGAAAATAATAATATATATATATATACTATATATATATATATATACCCCTCTCAACCCTCTAACTACCGTCCAATTTCTTTAACCTCCGTTCTTTCTAAAGTTTTCGAATCTATCCTTAACAGGAAGATTTGGAAACATCTCAATTCTTCTAATCTATATCTCTGATCGCCAGTCATGGCTTTCGTAAGAAACGCTCTACTGGTGATCTTCTTTCCCTTCTCTCTGACTCTTGGTCCTCCGCTCTTCGGCATTTCGGTGAATCTTTTGCTGTGGCGCTAGACATATCGAAGGCTTTTCGATAGAGTCTGGCACAAAGCTTTGATTTCCAAACTTCCCTCTTTCGGAATCTATCCTTCTCTCTGTGATCTTCTCTCTGATTTCCTTTCTGGTCGTTCTATAGCAGCTGTTGTAGACGGCCACCGTTCATCCTATAAATCTATAAATAGTGGTGTTCCTCAAGGATCTGTCCTATCCCCAACACTTTTTCTGCTTTTCATTCAATGACCTTCTCTCTATTACTTCATCTCCTATCCACTCCTATGCTGATGACTCCACCCTTCATTACTCTTTTCATTTTGAAAGGCGCCCCTCCCAGCAACAGTTAATAGAGGCAAGGAGGGTGGCCTTGGAGCAACTAACCTCTGATCTATCTCTCATTTCAAATTGGGGCAGAGAAAACATGGTTGTTTTCAATGCCTCAAAAACTCAATTCCTCCATCTCTCTACTCGCCACAATCTTCCACACAACTACGATATCTTCTTCGAAAACACGCAACTCAAACCTTCATCTTTCCTTAATATTCTAGGTGTTTCTTTTTCTCGTGATCTTTCTTGGAAAGATCACATTACATCTCTTTCTAAACAAGCTTCTAAGAGGTTGGGTGTTCTGAGGCGCCTTCAGTATTTCTTCACACCACCCAGTTGCTTGCTCTGTATAGGGGTGTTGTTCGACCCTTGTATGGAGTATGCCTCACACATCTGGGGTGGTTCCACTCATACAGCTCTCCTGGAAAAGGTGGAGTCTAGAGCTTTTCGCCTTATCAACTCTCCTGCTCTCACTAATTCTC
>SEYY01006924.1:0-7500 GCA_009176605.1 Armadillidium nasatum | reverse complement strand
AGAGACAAATTTTGGACTATTAAAATTTTTTTAATGGCCAAAAATAACTTTATACTTTGGAGACGAAATTGTGTCATTGACTTTTGCTGTCGACATCAAATTAATGGTAAGTACGTTCGATAACTTGGGAGTAGTTAATTTGGCCTTTGATTGTACCTAATTTATGACTGAAAGTAGCTAAATTTTAGCTGATAAATGATTCCCAATGGATTTTTTATGGCTCCAAAATACAGGTTAAAATACATAGAAAAAATAGCCTTTTATATATATATATATATATATATATATATATATATATATATATATATATATATATATATATATATATATATATATATATATATATATATATATATATATATATATATATATATATATATATATATATATATATATATATATATATATATATATATATATATATATATATATATATATATATATATATATATATATATATATATATATATATATATATATATATATATATATATATATATATATATATA
This sequence comes from Armadillidium nasatum, assembly GCA_009176605.1. Classification (NCBI taxonomy): domain Eukaryota; kingdom Metazoa; phylum Arthropoda; class Malacostraca; order Isopoda; family Armadillidiidae; genus Armadillidium; species Armadillidium nasatum. The sequence goes on along the minus strand of SEYY01006924.1, from coordinate 6,991 downwards.
TATATATATATATATATATATATATATATATATATATATATATATATATATATATATATATATATATATATATATATATATATATATATATATATATATATATATATATATATATATATATATATATATATATATATATATATATATATATATATATATATATATATATATATATATATATATATATATATATATATATATATATATATATATATATATGGGGAACACCCATTAGAATTTAAAGAGTAGTTACTATGAAGACTATCTCATTATTATTATTATTATTATTATTATTATTATTATTATTATTAATATTATTATTATTATTATTATTATTATTATTATTATTTATTATTATTATTAAATTTCGAGCTCATTATATTTAAAGGTTTATTTATCGGTGTAGAGTAAGGTAACCATATTTTTCTGACCAAAATTCGGGAAGCTTTCTGAACATTGCCCCTCCCCCGCAGATACCCTTTCCAAGGGTTTTAAGGGATGTATAAAGGAGGGTGATTTTTAATGTAGAGAAGAAATACGAATGTTGTTTTCAAAAACAAGTCATATGGTTTATTAGTTAGGACATTCTCCCCCCCATCCCCCCCCCCAAAAAAAAAAAAAAAAAAAAAAAAAAAAAAAAAAAAATTTCCTTCTTCTGATCCTGCGTGCCGCGCCCTCTGGCTGGCTGAATAAATAATTTTTGTCAAATCTAAAAATCGGAACAAATGTTCGTTACTATTTACCCTCTAAAAAAAATCGGGGCATGGCTTAAACAATCGGGACTGTCCACTAAAAAATTTGGGACAGAAGGTTATTCTAGTGTAGAGTCTTAGCGAGGATTAGCGGGTCAAAAAGTGTCTGGATGTAGACCCAAAGGCGAAGTTTGAGGTGAGTATTTTTAAATGATGAAACCAGAAAAAGTTTTACCGATTCCGCATCAGACATACCTAAAATGCCTACTCTGACTGTGAGATAATAGAGCGATTTGTTTTGGGTGGTGAAAGATCCGGGTTCGATCCCTGTTACTACACTACAAAAAAATTGTCTTAACGAATCGTTGTGACGAGTGGCCCCCCCCCCAAAAAAAAAATGTCACAATAAAATTTTCAATAGAGAAAAAACATGTTAAGCGTATAAGAAGTAACTTCACCAATTTATTTTCTATTAAAAGAAATAACTGAAAAAATTTGTTGTGACATTTTTTGCCCCTTGTCCCAACGATTCGTTAGGACAATTTTTGCGGTGTAATCCTAAGAAGGAATTTCCTAGAGAACTTTCCTTCTAGAAAAGAGCGATGCCCTTGAAATAGGAGGTTTTTAAAAGTATAATAAAATTATATATATATATATATATATATATATATATATATATAATATATATATATATATATATATATATATATATATATATTATATATATATATATATATATATATATTATATATATATATATAATATAAAAAATTAATTTATAATAAATTTTTAAGAAATTTTAGTAATAATAAATAATAAAAAATTAATATTAAAATAATAATAATTAATAATATAATAATAATAATAATAATAATAATAATAATATAAATAATAAATAATAATAATAATAATAATATAATAATAATAATAATAATAATATAATAATAATATAATAATAATAATAATAATAATAATAATAATAATAATAATAATAATAATAATTAATATAATAATAATAATATAAATAATAATAATATAATAATAATAATAATAATAATAGTAATAATATAATAATAATAATAATAATAATAATAATAATAATAATAATGATAATGATAATAATAATAATAATAAAAATAAACTATAGGTAAATATAAAACAATGCTACAAAACTACAGTTCCATTATAAAACTTTAATATATAAAATGTTTAAATATTTATAATATAGATTATAGAGCAATAAATAAAAATATAAATGTATACAATAATAAAACGATAATAAAACTATTGTTTCATTATAAAATATATAAAAAAATAAATGGTAATATAAAAATATAAAATATAGTATTATAGGGGAATATAAAAATAAAAATATAATATTAAATATAAATATAATATTAAATATTAAATATAAATCCCTCTCTCTCTTTAAAATATTCTAATTTTTATTACTCCTTTTATACTTTTGAAGTATTATATTCATTTTTAAATATTATTACTTATAAATATTAAATATTATAAATATTAATACTGAATAATATAATAGTAAAATTTAATATCCAACTTGTAATATATATATATATATATATATATATATATATATATATATATTATATATATATATATATATATATATATATATATATATATATATATATATATATATATATATATATATATATATAATGTTTCGTTGGTAACATGGCAGTTAATTTTGCTTCCTCTGTAACTGCTGTTAAAGTGTCTAACTTCTGTCAGCTACTGTAATAATAATAATAATATAATGATATAATAATAATAATAATAATAATACTAATAATAATAATAATAATAATAATAATAATAATAATAATAATAATAATAATAATAATAATAATAAAAATAATAATAATCAAAAATGGAAAAACTTTTGTTCAGCTAAAAAAAAAAAAAAAAAAAAAATATTTACAATAATGTACAAAATAAGAATACAAATATATCAAATAAGGGTTTCTGGGGTAAGGAATTCATCCTATGTGCCCAAATTTTGTTTCCTACAAAATAATAATTATAATAGTAATATTAAAACGAACTTATTACTATTATTATTATTATTATTATTATTATTATTATTATTATTATTATTATTATTATTAAAAGAGAATCGGTGTTTTTCGATTAAAATTTGGAGAACGTTATCCTCTTCAGAATCGATTGACTTTAGGAGGAAGGGCTTAAGGAGGAGGAGAAGAAGGAGGCGAAGAAGGAGGCGTTCTTCTTCCTTTCCCTTCGAGGTCTTTTTTTTTTTAAATGGAAAACTTTGTCGGTGCTTATTAAAAGTTCGGAAAACGACGAATCCGTGATCGGTTTGTAGATGTAGACGTTCAAAGACAAATCTCGCACTAATCTCTCTCTCTCTCTCTCTCTCTCTCTCTCTCTCTCTCTCTCTCTCTCTCTCTCTCTCTCTCTTCTTTTCTTTTCCTTCTTGTTTCCACCCCCTTTTTCCTCCTCCTCCTCCTCCTACTACTCCTCTTCTTCCTCCTTCTTCTATGCAACCTCTCTTTAACTGTCTCGTTCTCTGTGGCCTTAATTAATTACATTAATATCTTATTTCTTATTTGCTTTATGAAATTGTAAACAATTGGGATCACAAACTATAGACGGTTAATTTTGATTTAATAATAATAATAATAATAATAATAATAATAATAATAATAATAATAATAATAATAATAATAATAATAAATAATTATTAATATTATTATTATTATTATTATTATTATTATTATTATTATTATTATTATTATTATTATTATTATTATTATTATTATTATTATTATTATTATTATTATTATTATTATTATTATTATTATTATTATTATTATTATTATCATTATTACTATTATTATTATTATCATTATTATTATATCCTCTTTATGTAAATTGTTGACATTGAAAAGATGACATATACTAATGTCATGTTCGTCTTTAATTAATTATTTATTTATTATTTATGAATCTTTAACCGAAAATGTTTTCTTTTGGGAATATTCTCAGTCGAAATAAAGCATATGTTTATAATTTTAGCATTTTGTGTCGTACGAGCATTATTTGCGCATACATTGCAAAAATTGTCCTAACGAATCGTTGGGACAAGTGGCAAAAATGTCACAACAAATTTTTTTTCAGTTATTTTCTTATTAGAAAATAAATCGTTGACTCGACTTTCTTATGCTTATTATGTCTTTTCTCTATTGAAATTTTTTACTGTGACATTTTTGCCACTTGTCCCAACGATTCGTTAGGACAATTTTTACAATGTACCTTTAGTGTATTTTGAGTTATTGTGACTTTCGAAAATAGCACTGGTGTAGTTCTAACTAGCATAACACGACTGACGATCGAACGTTTTACGATTGTTATTCAAGCACACGGCGAGTGACTCTCGACCTTATTGATGGTACGAATCTAATTTTGAATTTTTATTGAAATATTTTTAGCGACTAAGATAAAAAAAAAATTTCTTTGATTTTGTATAACTCTTTAAATAATTAACTTAAATGAAATAATCATCTCGAAAAGATTTTTTTTTTAAGTTCGCATCTCTCTGGCATTGCCCTATTCGAGGAGAGGAACTTCTCTCTTTAGTATACCTAGGAACCCTAAGTGGGATCGAACCGGCGCCTTCAAGCACATGAGTTAATCACTCTACCGTTTGAGCCACGATAGCCGTTTTTCTAGGGGTCAAAATGTTTCTCATTGACCTTACATTTGATATTATTATCAGAGCAAATATTAAATGAAATAAAAGCAACAGAATAAAATTATCCTTCATACATTTTGTTTATTTGTTTTTTAAATATTTAGGATCGACATTTTTGTCAATTTTTAAATTCGATTAATATAATGTTAATTATATTATATATTCATTCTGGGTTCTTAAATTCTACTGTTTAATTTTGTTTTAATAATCTCCGACATCCGAGATAGGCCTGACCCAGCCAGCGGTATCCGCCGTGGGACCGTGAAAACCAAGGATCTTCCTCGAAATATCCCACTGAAAGGACGTAAGCCCTTCCTGGGGGATAAATTTTTTTTTTTAAAATGTTATTTATTTAATTCGATAAATTTGATGTCATAATATACTGTTGGGCTTCATTCTGGGTCCTTAAATTCTGCTTTTTAAATTTTTTTTTTAAATTAATTTTTTAAAAAAAAATTATTTATATATTTTTAATATGAAATGCGTGATACTTCGTAAAATGTATTAATTAAACAAATTTGTTTTATGAACGTTTTTCTCATCCGAGTTGACAGTGGGTTTAAAGATTGTATCATCATTATTTTTGAAAAACCTTTTTTTTTTTTTTTTTTTTTTTTTCTTATAAAGAATATGTTTTAAATTTTTTTACAAATGATTTTAAACAGGAATGTGAGTTATCTTATTTTGTTTGACTTCAACTCTTTGTAGGTATAAATATTTTTATAAAATTGATCAATTCTTTTCTTGGAAAATATGATTCTCTTCTTTGTGAAACTTATTAATAAAAACTTTCTTTTTCTTGTTACTTATATCATAAATTATACATTCATTTTTCAAAATTTTGTTTCCAAAAAAAAAAAAAAAAAAAAAAAAAAAAAAAAAAAAAAAAAAGAAATTCAATAATTAAAAGATTTAAATAAATTTAAATATACATATTATTTAATAATTTAAAATTTATGTTAGTGCCTTAAAATACATAAAGAAGTATAAAAAATAAACTATATATATATATATATATATATATATATATATATATATATATATATATAGTATATATATATATATATATATATATATATATATATATATATGATTATTATTTTTTAAAATAAAAAAAAAAAAATAAAAAAAAATAAAAAAATAAAAATAAAAAAAAAATAAAAAAAATAAAAAAATAAAAAAATTGTAGAAATGCAAACCAGAAAATTAGATCAAGTTATGAACTATGAACGTATGATCATAAACGTTTTTAAGTTTTTTTTTACTTCTTCAGATAGAGCGTATAAGTACAGAATTTTGAAAAATTGGTGCAAGGGTATTAATAAAAAAGAACATACACAGACTATATATATATATATATATATATATATATATATATATATATATATATATATATATATATATATATATATATATATATATATATATATATATATAACATATACGAGTATATATATGTATTACACACACAAATTGCCTCAACATATCCTAAGACATTTTTATAATATTTTCAAAGGACCATCAAACCCTTATATTAATAGGCGAACTCACAAGAACCACCATCCCACCCATATATATATATATATATATATATATATATATTATATATATATATATATATATATATATATATATATATATATCGTAAAATGGGCTTAATTCAAGTAATATGGATCGTAAAGTATGATAATTCGTTTTAAGGAAAGCGCGGAGGAACTACAATTAGACCTGGATTTGAAGTCGCTCTTTTAAGCAGTTCATCTCGTGAATGTTGCAGGAGGAAAGAAGAAGGAAAGGAGAAGGTCAGTCATTAGGGACCTTTTTAATGAGTTTGGGGCCTTCCCTTAATGTTTATACATGCAAACAAAAAGAAGGGTTGGAATAATTATAAGAATAAGAATAATAATAGTAATAATGATGATGGTTAATTCTTTATTATTATTATTATTATTATTATTATTATTATTATTATTTATTATTATTATTATTTATATTTTTTTTTTTTTTTTTTTTTTTTTTTTTTATAATAATAAATATAAATAAATATATAATTATTATTCATTATTACATTTATCATAATATAATATATATATATATATATATATATATATATATATATATATATATATATATATATATATTATATATATATATATATATATATATATTATATAATATAATATTGCTATTAGGATTAAAAAAGGAATTTGAAAGCATTATTAAAGAGAACTGCATCTTTAAATTTACGCACATTCCTTATATAATAGTCTATCTATATATATCATATATATATATATATATATATATATATATATATATATATATATATATATATATATATATATATATATATATTATATATATATATATATTATATATATATATATATATATATATATATATATATATATATATATATATATATATATATATATATATATATATATATATATATATATATATATATATATTATATATATATATATATATATATATATATATATATATATATATATATATATATATATATATATATATATATATATATATATATATA
>SEYY01006923.1:10000-13693 GCA_009176605.1 Armadillidium nasatum | reverse complement strand
ATGAAGACTTGATTATTATGCAATATGCAAAATACACAATCATTAAATTTTATTGAGTATTGCATTAATAAATAATAATAATAATAATAATAATAATAATAATAATAATAATAATAATAATAATAATAATAATAATAATAATAATAATAATAATAATATTAATATTAATATAATAATAATAAATAATAATAATAATAATTATAAAACAAGTATATTAATAAAAATAATAGCTACATTAATGATAATTAATATTAATATCAATAAATTAATTTTATTATTATTAGCAGTAGTAGTAAGCAGCAGTAGTAGTAGTAAACAGCAGTAATAGTAGTAGTAAGGGATCACAGGCACGAAATTACAAATTTTAATGAGATTCTTTGTTATGAGTTTTCGTTTCTTTAAAAAATTTACAGCAATATCGAATTTCTAAAGATTTAGACTGCAATATATTAAAATGTATATCTGTGTAGCTAAAAATTCTACTGAACATTACTAGCAACAGTGATGTTTGGAAAAAAAGTTAAACGTTTTTATAAAACCTCGCTCTGCAATAACTGTTTCACACTCTCGGTTAACACTGTTCTCTAAAATGTCTTCAAAGAATCCAATAAATGCTGCTCTATGTTCCTTCAAAATTTGGACAAGCGCCCAAGTAAAATTCCATTGTTTAGAGGCATGTCTAAGTATTTTCTTTGAGGTAAGTCGTGAACAAAAGTTCGTTCCTATTAGGCTGGTAAAATTCTATTGTTTAGAGGCATGTCTAGGTATTTTCTTTGAGGTACATTCTTTAACTTCCTGTGTCCTTTTAGAAAACTTTTGGAAGAAAGAACCCAGGCCAGATAAGGTTTAGAAAAACATTCTGCCTTCTTTCAAATAGATGTGTGTCTGAGATAATATTACGTTTAGTTTATGACTAAAACAATGCACCGCTTTTAGGATATTTTTCTAAAACTTTGGCTCTAAAATCTTTTCTTTGACCAGTCATGACAGCAGTTCCATCGAATGTCTGAGCAATTAAATTATCTCCTTAATTAAACTCAGAAAACAATGTTCTTGACGTTTTAATAAGGCATTGGAAGAACTTTCATTCCTTATATCAGTGAAATAAATAAATCTTTCTTTGGTCTTTCCTGTATCTGAATCAAAATATCTCAGAGTTTGAAAGATGAGATGCATTTAGAATATCTGACGTTCCTTCTAACATGATTGTCACAAAAAGGGTTTCTGAAACTATTGTTTTATCTTGTCCATTGCAACATCAGCTACTGAAAGAATTAAATCATTTTTGTATGTGATTCAAAGTTCAACGATACGTGGATGAATTTTGTAGATGAATACTGTGGGGAGGGTCATATTTTTTTAGGTAGTTAAGTGCACCTAAATATACCCCTCTTGCTAAAAGAATCTTGTGATTCTCAGTGCCCTCGAAATGGCAAATCATATATGGTTAAAAAAGTAGACCGTATCGATAAATCTCTTTGATACTTTTCTATTTTACGCACCATCTTTTGTGTTGTCCAACACTGGCACGAAGCCATACCAATTTTGAACCAATCGGTTTCGTCTTCAGCAAGAAAATAATTTAATTTAGCACTTCCTGCCAGCCACTCGTTTTTCTCATATTATGTTGGTTGGAATATTGTTTTTACTGATAAAAATTCACATCTCATGGGCATTGCCCTATCGAGGAGAATAACTTTTCTAGGAAGTATATACCTAGGATCCCCAAGAGAGGATCAAACCGGCTCCCTCAAGCACGTGAGTCAATCACTCTACCGTTTGTGCCACGGTAGACAAACGAAACGTCGAACATATTCCAGTCCTTTCTCTTTGTGAGGTGCTTTAAGATTCGGCAATCCGAGTCATGGGTCATGGTCGGCCACTTTGTTTTAAGTTAAATTTTTCTTGCAAATTGTGAAGACGAGAGGAAGCTTAAAAATTTTCAAGTAACTCACACTAAAGAAAACACACATAATATATATATATATATATATATATAATATATATATAATATATATATATATATATATATATATATATAATATATATAATATATATAATATAATATATATATATATATAATATATTTTTTTTTTTTTCTCTCTCTGAATGAAAATGAAATACGTCTGCTATATTTGTTGTGCAGTGAAATAAATTTGCAATCTAGGTTTGAAGCATCAAAACGTAAATGGAGGCGCCATACAAGATCTACCCCGCGTCAAGAAGATATTGTGTTAAATATTTTTGTTTATTTATTTGTTTTTTTATTTTTGGTTTGATATTTCGAGAACTTAAAACTTTGCTATCATTATTAATGATAATTAATGGTATTAATTATGATTATTATTATTATTATCATTATTATTATTATTCTTTAGTATTCAAAATTAATTTTAATTTGCTTTGAGCGTCACAAGAGGAGATTTCTTGAAATAATTTAAAGATCATTTTAAATAATAAAAATTAAAATAAAAAAAAAAAAAGTAAAAATTAAAATAAAAATAAAAATAAAAATAAAAATAAAAATAAAAATAAAAATAAAAATAAAAATAAAAATAAAAATAAAAATAAAAATAATAATAATAATAATAATAATAATAATAATAAAATAAATAATAATAATAATAATAATAATAAAATAATAATAAAATAAAATAAAAATAATAATAATAAATATAATAATAAATAATAATAATAACGCATTGAAAACGAATTAATGAACTTAGGAAAATGTTTTCTAATTTCTTGAAGAAAAAAAAAAACAGGATATAAAAAAATCGCGTTTGTAAAAAAACACACACACACACACACCACAATATATATATATATATAATATATATATATATATATATATATATATATATATATTATATATATATATATATATATATAATTTTTTTTTTTTTTTTTTTAATTTTTTAAAAAATATTACGAATTTATATAAAAACTAAAAATTTGAGTGAATTTTGGAAATAAAATAGTATATTTTATATTATATTATTATTCATGTATTATCTATTTATGTTTAAATATTTTATTTTATATTATTTTGGTTTATTTAATATTTCAATATAAATAAATATATTTAAAAGAAAAGAAAATATTGCGATCAAATTTAATTTTTTTTATATATTTATCTATTTATTCAAAATAATCTTGCAAAGAAAAATGCAAATTAAATGTCTTTGATATTTACTTTCTCAAAATTAAATTGATTACAATTTCAGTTTCTATATTCCTCTGAAACCGAGAAACCCTCCGTTTAAATTTGACACGTACACCACGTAAACCACGTACACCACGTACACACATACCACCACGTACAAATACTTTCACACAGTACAAATATCCGCATACGAAAGAATGGCATACAGTATATAAAAGGAGCTCAGAGCTAAACTAGATCAAGTCGAACAGAATAACTGTAAAATAATAACTTAAAACTCCAAGAATATTTTTGCAATGTGAATTTTGAAGTCTTAACATAAAATTTTTTATTAATTTAGAATGTTACAAAGAATATCTACATATGCAATTTGAAAACCCAAACTATTAACCAGAGCAAGGTATCTTTAATTCGATATATCTTAAAGGTGTGAAAATTGTAATCTGGACCACTTCAGTTTTAAGAGATTATATATAATATATATTATATATATATATATAATATATATTATATTATATATAGTATAA